>MJUT01032536.1:333943-353029 GCA_002080005.1 Gigantidas platifrons
TTGTTGTTAAAACATTGGTAAATTCATTTATTAAGGCAAACATTCTCAATGAGTATAAATTGTAACAGCTCTATTATTAAATTCGTGCAGTTGATCACCGATCAGTCCAGGTAATGTTATCACCAAAAGCGAAGAAGCCTATTAGAAAGATAAAAGCATAGATATCGAATCTAGTACGTGCAACGCGATATTGGTTGTGATGCGTTATTTAAAGTTACTACTAGGACCCCTTTGTATGTACTTTTGCTAAATACAACATATTTTATTCATAATAATGTCTGAACCGATGTTCATGTGCATACGGAATGTTTCTTTACAGTCGTTATCCGAAGAAATGTCCCGAAGCGAAAGTCGCCGTTTTATCACCATAAATAGATTGACCGTTAAACTGGCGTATTTATGACCTTCCCCCTGCCTTTTCCCCCAGTAATGAAAAAATATACAATTATAAAATTGATTTTGTTGTCGTTCATCGAACCTTCCCTCCTTTCATGGTTACAATTAATACAGTATCTGTGGCTTTGTTCTTCGAGGCGATACGAATATTTTTATCTCTAGTTCAACTTACACTTTCTATATAAATACAAACAGTACCACGTGTCTTTTTTGTTGTTCATTTCGCACGAAATGGTTTAAAAAGCTTCACCTTCATGAATTTATCGCCAACTTTCGGTTGCGAAACTAATATGATAATAGGTGTTACCTAACTTGGGACGAAGTCCAATAATTTTTTTAAACAACATATCGGGGACCAAACTCCGGACAGTTTTCGTATCCGCTACCGAACATGGTTCATAACCGGAAGTAGTAAATAAACTTTATTGTACTATAGCTTTAGTTTGCACATTTTGTTGTCCATGTGCGATGCTTTATTCACGAGAAAAGCCGTCATTAGTTTTATACATCATAAAAATTATAAACATTGTCGGTCATCTTTGTTTATGGTTGTCAAGGACTACTTCACGCTCTATCTCGCGATATTTTGAACAGGTTCCACTTCTCACGAGAGCTGCAACTTGATTTTTTTTCTACATCCTTGTACCCGTTCTTGATTTTATTTATACAATATGTCGTTTTTAGTACTTTGATACTCGTGCCCCTACAAGAGCAATTTTTTACTGCATCGAATTTTTTGCAGAAACCCACTGAAGCTGTACATGTATTGCTTCCGGTATGTCATTTCCGGTGCATGAAAATTTAGTCATTAGTATATAGAAAAAAAATGCTATTTCTACCATAGTTGGGACTTCGTCCCATATTATTGGTCCATTCGTTTTAGAGTAACCAATTCAACCGGTGGTCAAGAAACATTTCTATTCGTTTGGTATTGACCTGTTTTCTGGATATTATAATAAATTGTATCCCTCGCTTCTGGTTCGGGATAAAATATTAATATCGGCCAATTCATGTTAAAACTCCCAACACATTCTGGCTTTCATGATTTATTTCTTAAGAAGAGTTTAAAGATACCAAAGTGGCAATCAGAATCAGTATATCGAAGAACAGACAACACAATGGCCAAAAGAACAAGATATGTGTGCATCACAAAATACGCCCTTTGACATAATGACCCCAAAATAAATAGGGTTTTTCCCCTACCACAGGGGAATCATGTGGCCAGATTTGTTAAACATCCAATATACAGAACTAAAGTTATCATGTGGAAACGACCCTGTTGTCAAAAATTATATTTATAGTAACGGTTTCCTTGACCTTTGACCTAATGACCCCATAATAAATAGGGTTCTTCCCCTTCCACAGGGCAATCATGTGGTCAAGTCTGGTAAAGATCCAATATACAGAACTAAAGTTATGTGGAAACGACCTTATTGTCAAAAATTATATTTATAGTAACGGTGACCTTGACCTTTGACCCAATGACCCCAAAAATAAATAGGATTCTTCCCCTTCAACAGGGGAATCATGTGGCCAAGTTTGGTAAATATCTGATATACAGAACTAAAGTTATTGTGCGGAAACCTGTGTGGACGCCCTCCCTCCCGCCAGCCCGTCGCCCGCTCGCCATACCCAATCACATAATACGGCCCGTCTCGAGACGGGCCTATAAAAAGTACAAAAGGACAAACAACGATCTACAAAACATACATAAAACTAAAGATCGAGTAACACGAACCCCACTAAAAACAGGGGGTGAACTCAGGAGCTCCGGAAGGTTAAGCAGTTCCTGCTCCACTAGTGGCACCCGTCGTGTTAATCTAGTTACAAACCCGGTAATAATTCGTGAATGAGGAAAGGACCGGGATGTGCTTACGATAAGTGGAACATATCCGTGGTCATTTGTGACACAGATATTCCATAACGGTCAACCAAGTCAACATTAAAATTTTCGAAGTGATGACTTCAACTTTACCAAAAGGAACCCTTGGTTCAGTAGCTTCCTTGTTAGCAGCAATCCTCTATCTTAAATAAGCCAGACCAGGGGATTGGTTGCTTTACAACAAAAGCCACAATATAATTAACAAAACACATTTTTTTCGGTTGACCGAAAAAAAAACCCACAAAAAAACCCCAAACGAATCCATCGCTGTAAAAAGAACATGGTTTTCGGGAGTAATTATGGGTGAAGGTCGCACTCATCCTTAGATTAATATATGCCACCACCCTTTCATTTCTATTAATTTCTTTCAATATTTTGGGTAGAGTAGACATTTTAGCTTGCCTTACAAATAAGATGTTTATTATAAAATAAAATAAAATAAAAATAAAAAAAAGGTCTATCACTCTACCCGTCAAGGAAGACTTTCATTTTTCATTTATACCCCATGTCGGAAAAATACTTTTGTTAGCATCGTTCATTTGTGGTTACGGTGGACGAACTATATTTTATATCTACGTTTTATTGCTATCACTGGGTCAATAACACTGTTGGTAGTATCTGCCCTATAGTCGGTGTTTTGGCACTGACAGTTTATTAGATGTATTTATTATTGAATTTTACAGTTCCTAAATAAAGTATTCATTATTAAAAATAAGGATTCGCTCCCTCGGGAATTGGTGAGCTTTCCCCATTTTGACTTATTAGTTTATGTCCTTTGGTTTTCTTGCTCTCAAAGACATGTAAATTATTTTGCTTACTTTGGACGTACCTGATGAAGATTATTTCAGAAACTCGCCGTGCGCACTAGTTAAATTAGATATTTACATTTTATTTCATTTCTTGAGAACTGTTTAATATCAAACGAACAGCTCATACTAGACTGCATTGCATCCAGCATGCGAGCGTCTGGTTCAACGGGACCACTGTGAACGACGCATGTTGAATCGCATATTAGATACTGTATGTGCTTGAAAAATAAACAGTGTTACAATTCCGAATAAATCTGATAATGTTCCGAAGTTACAAAAGGCAAATCAATTGTATGAGAGACTTTAATTCGAATGATTACTGCGCCCTCTATTGACAATTATCTCACCAGTAGGGAATAGGAATATAACGACTGGATTATTCAGGTTTGGAATCCTTTAGTCTGTGGAGTCCTTTATTTGACCAATTTGTATATTTTCGCATCCTTAGTTGTTTTTTCCCCCAAACAATGTAAATTAAAGACAAAATGCAACAATAAATACAAATCAGTTTCTTGTATTCTGGTTTTGAACTGTAAATCGATTGGTACAGATTTATGGCTGACTATTAGAAAATTATCTGTGTTCTTACTGGGTAATAATGTTATCATTAGTTGACAATAGAATATTTTCGCCAGACACATTTTATTTGTAGAGTGTTTATGTCGCAGGAGACAAAAATCAGACAAAAATGTAGCACCTTGTCAACTCATATTTGTAGAATTATTCCTTATAATTGTATTTGTGAACTTATTTTCTATTTTCTTTCTCTGCAAAAGAAACTATTAATTTGATAAATACATACATTTCGTAAGCACAATCTAAGCGGTCGCATATGGTTTGAACGATATTGTTCTGCGTCTAATGAAATTTGTTCACTTCCCGTCAAGCGAGGGGCGCTCCCGACGGAAACTCTGCTATTGGCATTGCCAATTTACAACAAATTGTATTCTCAACGGTGTAATAAATTAAGAGCCCGGATTATTCTAAGAAAACGCCTTTGTGTATAAACTGAAGAAATTCTTCAACAAATTACCGCCTTTCTGATTGACTTTGAATCCATTAGACGATAATCTGAAGTTCTTATGTGTTATTAGTTTACAGCGAGTGTGATATATTTCCTTTAAAGATAATTGAATCAGAAAATGTGTGCATTTACAAACGATTGTTAGAATTTCTGAAAAGTTTTGATCAAATTTGTATCAGGACATTGTGTTGTCAATGACACATCACTGTCGTACACATTTTTGTTATCTTTTTACTGTCTTTATAGTGATTCTTTTTCTTTTTTTTATTATTATAATTTTGTATTTAAAAAAAAATGTAAAATAACATATTTTCGGCAACATTATTTAAAAAAAAACCCACATGTTCTCAAGTAGTATTAGCCGTATGTTATAATCTTACAATGTTTTTGGATTTTGTTCGTTTTCTTTTTTTTAAAGTTATTTCAATGTTTTGAATCCGATTTTGAAAAATAACTATAATACCATAGTATGTTGGATATTAGCTTTTCAAGAAATTAATACGATTTTTTTTTTGCAATTTAAACAAACGTTTACTGAAAAGAAGGTGAGTAATATATAAAAAGTACAATAACAACAACAAAAGGCGTTCGAAAATTTGACAACATTGTTCTTCATCACCAGCTAATATCGTATTAGAAATATACATTTAAAAAAAAATTAAAAATGAAAATTAAAAAAAAACTCTTTAATAAAATTTTTAAGAATATGCCTACTTTTGTGTTAAAGAATCAGGGTAACATGGCTTTGTGTAAAATCATACTTATATAATTACAGGCTTATTATCTCCAACAAAAGTATTTACTTGAATAACTCAAAGAAAGGAGGTTATGGTAATGGTCTTTAATGCTACTTTCAATCATATTTCGGCTATATCGTGGTGGTCAGTTTTTTTGGTGGAGGAAACTGGAGTACCCGGAGAAAATCACCGATCTGCTGCAAGTCACTGACAAACTTTATCACATAAAGTTGTATCGAGTCACCTCGCCATGAGCGAGATTCGAAATAAAGTGTGCAATGGTTTATTATTATTATTATTATTATTGTGTATAACAATAAAAAACATAAACAAAACCAATAAAGAGCAAAGACGTATTATCACAACAGCAATCTTTAAATATTAACATTTTATTATCATTATTATTATTATTATTATTATTATTATTATTGTGTATAACAATAAAAAAACATAAACAAAATCAATAAAGAGCAAAGACATATTATCACAACAGCAATCTTTAAATATTAACATATTATTATCATTATTATTATTATTATTATTATTATTGTGTATAACAATAAAAAAAAACATAAACAAAACCAATAAAGAGCAAAGACATATTATCACAACAACAGCAATCTTTAAATATTAAAATGTTCGAGATTTATAAATGTGCTCGTGTTCTCTACATTTCACAAGTATTTCATATTATAAGATACATGTATGTTGCATTGTATAATTTGTCATTGTAGTGTTAAAATATTTCATTCTGTTAACTACACTGTAAACAAATATGTTTAGCTGTACGACATGTTTCCATGCTAAACGTGTTCAGGAAAATTTTTAATTTATAAACATCAAGGGCGAAACATGATTAGTTTCTAAACATGTTTTGATATTAAACATTTTATGTGTTTGGACTGAAAACTTGTTTTACATATTATTACATGTTTGTATCTTATCAAGAAAAAAAAATACTTGGAAGTTTGAGAACTTATAAGATTTATTTTTGATTACTTAAGGTTTGTATTAATTAATTAAGCCTTTGTAAACTAGTGCTCGTCACGAAAGTAGCTGAAATACATCTAGCTTGACGTTAAACAACAACAACAACAACAACAACAACAACAACATCAATCAATCAATCAATCAATCAATCAATCAATCAATCAATTTAAATCAGTTCATATGTTATCAGACACAATAATGGTATACAACAAAATTTACAATTACTTGCCCCTGAATGAACGTCTTTTTAAAATTAATCTCCGTGAAAGCTCTAAGTGTAATATATGCGACGACGATATAGTCGAAGACTTGCATCATTTCTTATTTGAATGCAAAACCATACGGGGTATCAGACAAGAACTATTCGAAGAAATTGAAATATTAATAAAATTGTTTTATCCGGATCTCGCGTTTTCAGAGTTACCGCCCTTTCAAAAGCTGCAGTTCTTGATCGGAGACTTTTGTTTTAGTTTTAACACTGAGCTTGGTTTCTCGCTTGACCAGCCCAGTAAAAAACTGTTATGTAAAATGATGAAAGAACGAACTATTTTAATTAATGCATGTGTCGATGATCAGGAACTCGCTTAATATTGTGTTTCTTTTATTTTATATGTCATTCATATTTTACTTATTATTTAGTGCAATTAAAATAATGTGATACATTGTATATAATTTTGTTTTAATGAAGAATGACACATTTGATTCTGTGATGATATGTTACGACCTATATCACAATGACTTTAATATGTTTTTTGTTCTTTGATGAAAATGTTCGTGTATGATTTATGCTAATTTTAATATACTAGTAGTTGTTTATTTGTGATTATTATATGATTAGATGCAAACATTGGTACCCCGCTGATGTTTGCCCCCGTTGTAAAGGGGTAGTTTCTGAATAATATATATATATACATTTCATGATACAGCAGGACCTGGATTTTCAAAGTCATATGTCGTGGGTTTTTTGTTGTTTTTTTGTCGTTTTTTTTTGGGGGGAGGGAGGGGTTGTTGGGAATAGAGGTAACTATTCGTTGTGTTGATATTAGTGGAATTTATTACCATCACTGTTTAAACTTTCTTTTCATAATTATATCATATATCAATTTGATAAAATTTCGATAAAGATGGCTTTATTTTGAACTTCAAAAATTTAATTCAACGAAAATTTTGCTTAAATATTTTTCATTCCAAATATGAGCGCATTTTTTTTACTTAAAATAATAGTACATTTAGGGGTAGACCATTTCACTTTTAGTGGAAAAGGGGGAGGGGGGCTATGTTTTTCCTACGACACAGAATTTTTACTTTTTTTACCCGCAACAAAAATCAGATTTTCTTTTTGCCGAAAAAAGATGAAAAAAAAATATAGCCCAGAGCCCTCCACCCCATAAAAGCTAAATGATATATCCCTTAAACATTTGAAATTGATATAGGAAAAATTGACATAAGTGTAGATGAAAGAAAATCCAACTCAAAAGAAGTGCTTATATATAAATATATATATTCAATATCTTACAAAAACTTGACTAATTTTATAATTTTTCTTAAAAGATGGTTTATCTAATTATATGTCTGAGAAGTTTTAATGTTAGTAATCATGGAAATTATAACACGTTATTTTCTCATACAGTTTTCTACACTATGAAATAGTACACGGGAAGTGACACTAGAACTGTGGCTAATTACAATTGTGTCTTAAAAGATGAATTAAACGACAGAAAAACTTCATTTTTCACACTTTAATTTGATTTTCACACTCGCAAAACAAACTTGATTGATTAAAAATGTTGAGAAACAAATGTCGACGATTTTTTCCTGTTGTTAGATACAAATATTTTTGCTGTAGAAGAAGTAATCACATTAAAAGAAATTATCAAATTTTGTTTGCGATACATTTTCTGAAAATGTCTGCTATTGAAAGTAATTTCTAATTGTGATTAATTGATATCACATGAAACAGATATAATAAATATATTGTAGAATTCTATTCACCGCACATGACATAATCATACACACATTTTCTACAGACAAATATGTCTTCAATATTTTCACACAAAATGAAAATCAAATTTTGATTTTTTTTCGTCTCTCTTTATTGTTTTTTATTTTCATAATTGGAGATAAAACAAATAGTTTGTCAGTAACATGCGGCAGATCGGTGGTTTTCTCCAGGTAGTCCGGTTTCCTCCACCAATAAAACTGACCACCACTGAAATATTATTGAAAGTGGCGTTAAACACCATAAAACAAACCATTTTTTATTTGATGTCTCTAAGGTGAAAAAACACGAACAGTAAATTTTAGACAAAAAATCATTGTGTTTTGTCAGAAGTTAAAACGTAAAAGGATAGAAAAGGCTTTTATTATTCTAGCCACTATATCAAATAGAAAACAAAATGTAGGACAAATATCGACAAGGTATATATATATATGACTTCTTTTTTCATAAACAAAAAACACTCTCAATTAATCAATCTTTTTGTATTGTTTTATTTTTTTGTCACATGTTTAAAACTATACTTTAAATTGAAAACCGGACACACTACTCAATATTTAAATACTAAAAACAATGTTGTCTTAAAAATACATAATAAATATTTACATCAACATCTTAAAAATAAATAATAAATATCTAAATCAACAACTTATTTATTTTTAAATGAAGACTTTGTAAATAATAATATTTTCCTATTTTCTTTCAAGGGAAGTTTTCATATCAAAATGTTTGGTCAGTAATGAAATTTAGCAGGTTTGGTGCACTGGTAATTTGTAATTACGAGTTAACCTTTGAACTTTTTACACGTTAAGTGTCCACTTAGTGACCATAAGCTGCACTACTTAACATGCAGATCCATACGGAACCTAAGCAAGGCCAACCAGAGAGCCTCACCATCTGTACACCTAAAATATAATTAGAAAACAAATGAAATGCTAGCTCGCGAGCTTGACAAGCAATATTGTTTGGGTGGCTCGCTGTGGGCAATCTTTGTTTTGGTGTCAAGTATATTGGGGTAACCATATTTGTGTTTCAGGGGTAGTCAGAGTGAATTAAATGGCAACCACTGACCGATTGTAGACAACAGGTGGACAATTACATTTATACAATTAACCATCCTTTAATTGGCTCAAACCATGAGAAACTAGAGAAAGATTCATGCAATATTTACAAGTGTTTGTCAGCCTCAGACGTTGACAGATTTTGTATTTGACAAAGGGACTTTGAAATGTTGAAGCTAATAGAAAGATTTGCTAAATTCTAAAGAACAAAATGACGACACGTACTCCTCCGTGATTTCAGTCATGGTTTTAATTTACTGGCGTAGATTTTGATTATTAATTGTGAAAAATTGATTGAAAATGCAACATGATAAGTTTTGACTATTAAAGCAAGATATTTAATTTCAAGTAAATTGTACATATTATCATTCAAAATCAAGACGCTTCTGACTTTTTTCTGTCGGTAATGTATCTTTTAATCTTTATTGTCTTCAATAATTCTAAGCAGAGTACATCATGATGAGTAGGTGATTAATTTCAATGCCACAAATACAAGTTACAAAATGCTTCACTGTGCTATTTTTTTAAAATAACAGACATGTAGACATGTCGCTCCACTCTACCCTGTTTCCGAGACATTTAGTCTTTGCACTTATAGATATAACACAGCATACCTAACGAAGAAATAACAAATATCACTTTAATTTGATTATGAAAATAAAGTTTAAACAATGATTGATTTTATTTTTTGATTTTTGGTGTTTTAACGCCACTTTCAGCAATATTTCAGCTATATCATGGCGACCAGTTTTAGTGGTGGAAGAAGCCGGACTACCCGGAGAGAACCACCGACCATGGGCAAGCAACTGGTAAAATGTATCACTTGCGGTAGCGAGTCGAGTGCACCCTTTTTGTAATTTACAAAGCCGCGCGCGAACCTACGCCGTATTGGTCATAGGTTTGTACGAGTTGTTAGGTAATCCAACTACCTAATTCAATGAGCCACCCGGGCCCTTTTAAACAATGAAGGTCAACAATTCTACCAATACCAACAAAACGAACATTCACCTCTCACCTTAACTCACTGAACATAAAAAAGACGACATATGACGTTGGAAATTCAGGCACCCCCTTGGAACGGGCACAAAAAATGTGGCGGTGTTAAACGAGTCAATGGGATCCCAACCCTCCCCTCTTGATAACTGGAACTTCAACGGCACTATATATATACAAACGACTAAAAAAACCTACACAGAATCGCTACCACTTAAGAAAAACCACAAATTATCACAAAAAATAGAGACTCAGTGGGCTGAGCCTGTGTGGCTCACCTTTCATTCTGCTTTGAGGAAACTTAATACAAAACCTTCTATACATGTAGATGCTTCCTACCAAGTTTCGGTTCATATGGCTAAGCAGTTTCAAAGGAAAAGATTTTTAAGAATCGACCAATCAGAAACAAGAATTGCATGTGGTCGCCATGTTTGCTAACCGATCGGGACGAAATGAGCAATCTTAATAGAGGACATTTCATAGATGATTCCTACCAAGTTTCGGTGGTAGCCATGTTTGTTAACGATCGGGACGAAATGAGCAATTTTCATAGAGGACATTCCGTAGATGCTTCCTACCAAGTTTTGGTTCATTTACCAAAGCGGTTTCAGAGGAGAAGATTTTTTTAAATCGGCCAATCAGAAACAAGAATTGCCTGTAGCGGCCAGGTTTGGTAATGGATCATAGCAAAATGTGCACTCTTTAGAGAGGAAAGAGAGGAATTTCCATAGATGCTTCCTACCAAGTTTCAGTTCATTTGTCTGAGGGTTTTCAGAGAAGAAGATTAAAATGTGAAAAGTAAACGGATGACAGATGACGGACACCAAGTGATGGCAAAAGCTCATATTGCCTTTGGCAAGGTTTGCTCAAAAGAATACTTAAATTTGAATACCTACTTGTAATGTATAGAATAAACATGTTACACTATATCAGCATTAGTAAATTTCTAAGGGAGATAATGGCAAGAGTTATCTTTCTTTTAAAAGAGGAGAAGATTTTTTAGAAATCAACCAATCAGAAACAAGAATTGCCTGTGGCGGCCATGTTTGTTAACCGATCGAGACAAAATGAGCGATCTTTATAGAGGATCTTCCATAGATGATTCCTACTAAGTTTCGGTTCATTTGGCCAAGCGGTTTCAGAGAAGATTTTTAAAAATCGGCCAATCAGAAACAAGAATTGCCTAGGGTGGTCATGTTTATTAACGGATCGGGACGAAATGAGCAATCTTTACAGAGGACATTCCATAGATGCTTCCTACCAAGTTTCGGTTCATTTGGCCAAGCGGTTTCAGAGAAGATTTTTAAAAATCGGCCAATCAGAAACAAGAATTGCCTGTGGTGGCCAGGTTTGTTAATGGATCGAGACGAAATGAGCAACCTTTATAGAGGACCTTCCATAGATCCTACCTACCAAGTTTCAGTGTATTTGGCTGAGGGGTTTCAGAGGAGAAGATTAAAATGAGAAAAGTTACCAGACGACGGATGCCAAGTGATGGCAAAAGCTCACATTGCCTTTGGCAAGGTGAGCTAATGAGTGACAACATAAACATGGATTGTACAATAGGGTCAATGAATGCTCCTATTTAACTGACTACAAAAAATGTACTAGCTAGGGAGGTAGAATCTTTTGGGTAAAGACCATTACTACTAGCTAGGAAGGTAGATTCTGTTCGGTAAAGACCATTACAATTTGAAGAAAAAAAATGTATGTTGAGGCAAAGTAAAATTATATGGAGGGGTTTATGTGATCCAACAGTCATCTTTTATGGAGGACAGGGACACACTTTTGAAAGGGGACCACCAGAGGACATAGTCTTATTTACAATATAAGATTCCAGTAAAAACGTTAGAATGAAACGATTGGAAAAGTACGGAATCTATATACATGTACATGTACCTAGGACCAAACTATCTACATGTATGTTTGGTTTAATTTGGCTCAGTGATTTCAAAATCTACATATATCAGTAAAACCCCCAATATATGCCATACTATTCATTAACATGTAACTAATTGACCGTTATTCATAGGGTTTTACACTGAATTTACTTATAAATGGTGACCGCTGACCGCATTGAACAGGTGACCGCTATATCGAATTAAAATATATAGTAAAATGCACCGGGAGAGCACGAAAGTGACCGTTATGAGCAGGTGACCATTATATAAAGGTGACCGTTACGGCAGGTTTGACTGTACTATTTTGGTTGGCAAGTTTCGCTTTATTGGTTGTGTTTTACCCCCCACCCCTGCCCTTTTCCCCATGTTCTATTCATAGTTATATAAACAACAAAGTGAATCTAGAATAAAAATGAAAATAATATTATAATGGATTGTCCATATTGAATGATTATTCAAATAGTGGAATACATATTTTCCTATTGACCACTATAGGAAATTTAAGATTTTTATCTGTCGAACGAAAGCAAACCTGGTTTTTCTTTCGCGACAGTCCGGCTGTTGAACATAATTTGTTAGAATACCATTCACTGGGATAAATGTAAAAAAATAGGTGATATTGATTCAATGGAAACTAGAGGTATTGCTAAAACAACTACCTCCCCTTAATTTGAACACATAAACCCCATGAATGATAATAATAGAATCACACAGTTCATGAAAGAGCCACAAAGCCATCCATAGTTGCTCCAAAAGTCTGGGAGTCTTCCGGGATACTTACCAAAGCTGGAATTCAAATATTTTTTAATCCAACTGTTCCATGTCACAGCTATTGTTCCAATTCCAGACATGTATGATTGCTAGATACCTTTCCACAAAAATAATAGCTATATATATATATAGGTGTGAGAATGTTCCAGGATATTTCCCAAAGCTGGAATTCAAATATTTTTAAATCCAATTGTTCAATGTCATAATTATTGTTCTTCTAGTTCCCAAAATGTACGAATGCAGTGTTCCTTTCCAAAAATAATTTGCCTGAAAGTATATCTACAAAAGTTGGAATTCAAACATTTTGAAATCCAGTTGATTCATGTCACAGCTATTGTTCTTGTTCTAGAAAGGCATGGTTGCTAGGTGCTTTTTCAAAAGGTATTAGGTCGGAAATTAAGTCTTCCATGATATTTATACTAAAGTTGGATTGAAATATTTTGCCATTTCATGTCTTGAAGCATAAACCCCTCAAATAAATTGAGGATAGTCTAACCTAATATAACGGGTGATGCATGATACGACCACAACATGTCAACCAGGGAAAGTTAACCAAGTGCATATTAAAAAGGTGTGGACACTGTATTTTGTTTGACACAGTAAATGGCTGGACACAATAATGTGTTGGACACAGTAATATGATGGACCCATTGTATTTTGGATATTTGTCTTGTTTTACAAATATGCCTTCCAAATATGGGAAATTTTCAAATTCTGGTCCCTTTTAGACCCCTTTTCAAAACAAAATAGCAATTTTTTTATGGTCCATCAATAACCCAAGTAGATGATCATTTGTTCAATAAGAATGTTCAAATTTTGGAATTCAGCTTTTGTTGTCCACTTTCGATTGAGTTTATCTCAGAAACCATAAGAGATAGAGGAATCCATGGACATACTACCGAAAGCCATCGGCCTAATCAATTCAAAAAAAATAAATGCATCAAAATTGGATGAAAAATAAAATATCCATATTACTATTTTTAGTAATGGCAGCAATATTTGAATATGGGTGGACCTGGCAGACACAATTCTGTAAAGGGATCACTCAAGGACCATTCCACCATACTTTAAAGACGGATAAGTAGTTTCAGAGGAGTTGATTTAAATAAGACAGTTTACAATAACAATGACGGCAACGTAAAGTGATTAGAATATCACACATTACCATTTGAGTTAGGCTAGCTAGGAAGTGATAACAGAAGCTTGCTAAAAGTTTCATAATTATCTTTAATAAAAATATATTACCACAATTTATCATATTGAGAAATACAAGCGTAACTGTCAATACAAATGTGTATACTATATAAGATCTGCTTACATTACATGTGTTACATGTACACCAAATACAAACAAATGTAATAACAAAACAAGGACAACGACAAAAATTTGACCCGGTGACCTTGACCTTTGACCTTGAAAATCAATAGGATTCCAGATTCTCTTAAGGACTAAGTATGTACCAAGTTTGGTCAAAATCCATTGAAGGATGTTGATTCTAGAGTGTTCACAAGGATGTTACGGAAGGACGGATGAAAGATAGCGTTACTATATCCCTTCGCAACTTCGCTGGCGAGGGGATAATATATGTACACCATAAGTCAACCTGAAGAATGACATGGAAACTTTTTTTCAATTCCAACTTTGATTCTCAACCATGACGAGGTGTTCTTTGCAAGATCAAGTTTGTCGATTACTTGTGGCTGTTCAATGGCTTTCTCCGGAAATTTGGTTTTCCTCTACCAATAAAACTGACTATCGACACCTAACTGTTATACTATGAGTATAGTAATCAAACTCACAACAGTATTTACCCCTGTATCACTTAAGTGGCAATATCTACTAACTGAATATTTCAATTAATTCATACGATCTTGACCATAATATTTGTTCTCATACACCAATATATCCATTAAACATTTCATTGGGTTAGGTGTTAGGGCTATGGTGTTTAATACCACTTTCAACAATATTGCAGCTATATTGTGGTGGTCGGTTTTATTAGTGGAGGAAACCCAAGTTTCCGGGGAAAACCACAGACCTGCGTAAGTCACTGAAAAACTTTATCACACAATGTTGTATCGAGTACACCTCGCAATGAGTACGATTCGAACATATACTATTAGTGGTGATAAGTACTGATTGCATGGGTAGTTGTAAATCCAACTACTATACGATCACGACCATGACAGCACCACCTTCCATTAGTAAAATAAAAAAATGAAAAGTATTTGAAATGAAGTGTTGGGACTATCAATGAAAATGTATTCAGTATTTTATAACATTCTAATTAACTATACAGATGTCCATTTAAGTTGTAAGTTCTCATTTAAGACTATTATCCTACTAATGATTACAGTCATATCTAAAATAATAATCATATAAACATATATTAAATCAGTTTCATTAATAAATACATCTACTGCTAATTTCCTAAAGATTATAGTACAAAACATGGTATCATTTTTCTAATTAACGAACAGTAATTGAATTCTACATTCGTCATAAAAATAGAATGAATCAGAAATCGTAACTATATTAGTCTGGTGAACACTGTATTATTACATCAATCTTACATATTAAGTATGTATTTGGTGATACATAATACACACTTGTTTACCCAAACATGGCCAGTGACATTTTTTTTCTAAAAAAAAATTTGATGACAGGATGAAAGCCTGCTTCATTGACACCCATGGAAGCTGTATGTTGTAAAGGGTAGCAAGTTTTATACACAAGTTAGTGATTTTAGGTAAGATAAATAATGAGCAAACGAAATACAAATTTTTCATATAGATCTATTTAAATGAACCTGACACCTTAATAAATATGATACAGTCAAACTTGTATTAAGAGGTCACCTTTGGGACAAAGAAAAAGTGGCCTCATCAAGACAGGTGACCTCTTAAAAGAGGTTTGATTCATATGAAATGTTATATGAGAGGAGAAGAAAAAGGTGACCTTTTAATATAGGTGGCTGCTTAAAAGATGTGACCGCATTGGCAGGTTTAATTGTATATATGATAGGCTTATCACAAAGAACGTTGTGTATTTTCTGAATACAAACTGTAAGGCAAAAACAAAGAATACTTATTAACACCTCAATTTCGCAGGGCAGTGATTAACGTACAGTTTACAGCAATTCGACTTCACAATCAATGTACGCAGGGTAGCGATTAAAGTGTAAGCAGGATTGTAATAAATGTAATAAAATAATGCTGGGGGAGGGGGGAGCATAATCCCCTCCCCATCTAAAAGCTAAATGATCGGTCGTTCTTAAGTATATAGAATAAGCTTTCTACAAATATTCAGATAACAGAATGCATTGCTGCTTTAATGAACACTAATGATAATAGTTTGTCAAATCAAAAACATCAAAGGAACTAAAATATCAGGTTCTAATTTTATTTCCCTTGTTTGCTCTTTTTTCACATTTTGGTATATTACTTTGTATAAAATGCAATTAAAATTGAGTTTGTTGTGTCCTGGACTCACCCCATATTGGAATATGACCCCAAAGGGATGTTCAAAATAATAATTAGATTAAAATACGATTGAATAAAATATGATAAGGTTATTTATTGACAGAAGAAATCATTTTTATTGATAAGAAGCATATTATATACATATAAGAAAACTGAAAATGGAAAAGGGTCCAAACGGTGGAAAGATGGTCAAGATGAGACACACACGAGTTCTGTAATAAAATATTATGATACAGAGCTATGCAAGAGTAGTAGAATTAAAAGGAGTTATCAAAAAATATTAAATCAGATCTGCAAGCTCAATCCCTTTTGCTAAATAAAATGAACTGTGAAATATACAAACAATCATCCACATGACCTTTCAAAGTTCCACATAAGGCATATGCTATTAATTTACAAGTTTCAAAGTTGTGTAATGTGCATACAAAATTCACGAGCATAAGTTTTAAGTGGTGCTCTGAAGAGCAAAGGTTGTGCACATAGAAATAAACATAATGCGCACATAGTTTTGTGTGCATCTTGTTAACTTTACTTGGAATCGCTACCATGCACATGAAAATAGCTACCCTTCACTTTATGATGTCCAGCTTCCATGGGTGTGCCATTATTTTTTGGTAAAATTTGAATGTTTCCAGCATTTAAAATATAATTTTTAGTGTATTTATGATTAAACAAAAACGGTACTTTACTCTTAAATCTTAACCTACTTTACTCTTAAATCTTAACTTATTTTACTCTTAAATCTTAACTTATTTTACTCTTAAATCTTAACTTATTTTACTCTTAAATCTAAACATACTTTACTCTTAAATCTTAACCTACTTTACTCTTAAATCTTTACTCATTTTACTCTTAAATCTTAACTTATTTTACTCTTAAATCTTAACTTATTTTACTCTTAAATCTTAACATACTTTACTCTTAAATCTTAACCTACTTTACTCTTAAATCTTAACATACTTTACTCTTAAATCTTAACCTACTTTACTCTTAAATCTTAACTTATTTTACTCTTAAATCTTAACTTATTTTACTCTTAAATCTTAACCTGTTTTACTCTTAAATCTTAACCTACTTTACTCTTAAATCTTAACTTATTTTACTCTGAAATCTTAACCTACTTTACTCTTAAATCTTAACTTATTTTACTCTTAATTCTTAACCTACTTTACTCTTAAATCTTAACTCATTTTACTCTTAAATCTTAACTTATTTTACTCTTAAATCTTACAGTGATTTTCCGACTGTGTTTTTGGGGCCGAATATCGGCCCCCAGTCCCAATGTGAAAAAGGCTCTTTTTTTCCCAATTTCATGGGGGAAAATTCCCAATAGCGTGGTGATAAATTATTCGTAAAAATCGTTAATGAAAGCTTTTTCAGATGAAATTAAAAGTCGAACATTTTCACTTTTATAAACTGGTTACTGTTTGCTTTGATTATGCAAGCAAAATACTACGCACAAGATACCAGGAACCAGTGCGGTATATTGGGTCGCTTGATTTGTTGAAAGTGGCATGTACCGGAATGCAGTAAAACTTCAGAAAAATGAAAGCGGAAATGTTAGTATTTGGAATAAATTTTATATTCAATAAATTTAATAGGCTATAAAAATAGTAAATATGTCCTTTGATTTACGTTACTTGATATTTTGTCAATTCATTGGGAACATAAAAAACGGAAAACAGTTGATGAACCGGAATACACGAATTATTGCCAATTGAGTTTTAAAGTTAAAAATAAAAATGTCACGATGTTGTATAATTCTAAATAATATGCTAAAAAATTACCAGTAAAGATGGAAGCAAGTACAGGTAACTTGAATCCTTTCCTTTGGATTAAAAAAAAGTGTTTACTGTCTGGGAGCAATGAGGTCGATGACATTAATAAAGATAGTGAAACTACACGTATTTGTGCTTTGAAGTGAGTCTGACCCACTGCTAGTGCTAGGCACTACCGGTGGTGTCTTTGAACTATCTAATCCCATTTAAAAAAAAAAAACTTATTCCAGGTATTCCCACTTTATACAAATAACAATAGGTATTGTTACAGTTTATATACTGTTTTTACAATTAGTATCTAATTAATTATTACCTGTCATTTACCTGTATTTATGTTAAATATTGTAGAAAAAGCCAAAATATTAGTTGAGTGAAGTTAAGTGTTATTAATACAACCCTGAATACATGTAAAATAAATTAGAAATAGGAATGAAACATTTTTTTTTCATATGGATTGAAATTAAGTATGACATAAATGATAACATATCACTTAAAAAATATTTGTACCTTTGAAAAAAATATGAATCAAGAATTTAATTTAAAAAAATGAATAGTAACAAACATAAGGTAATACATGCTTGTTTATTATTTCATGTAAGTTTTGTGGTCATTCTTCTTCATCACAATAATTTGTTACTGTTGGCATTAACCTTGGTACAATATGATCACTATTTTATTACTGGACATCAAAACTAAAAAATTCACTCTTCCCATCTTTTCCCAATTCATATAATTTACGCGCTAATTTTCCCAATTATAAGGGACCCGGGCCCCAGATACAAATGAGTAGGCAAATCACTGTCTTAACCTACTTTACTCTTAAATCTTAACTTATTTTACTCTTAAATCTTAATTAATTTTACTCTTAAATCTTAACCTACTTTAACCTTAAATCTTAACCTACTTTACCCTTAAATCTTAACCTACTTTAACCTTAAATCTTAATCTAACTATGATATAAATTGCAAATAAAATCTTTGATTGTTATTGTTTAGCACACTCAATCATAACTTTGATTCCTTCTCCTTTAAATGTTGTTTCAAATGCTTTAAGTGTATCCTCCAGTTTAAACCTGTGTGTTATTAGTGGCTTTACGTCTACTTTTCCCGATGATACCATAGCCATTGCTGTTGGGTAACTGTAAAAAAATATATTGAACAATGCATTTATGTCAATGACTTAAGTGGAAGATCTCCTTGGTTGTGTATACATAAATGTCACAGACTGAACTTATGTAAGTGAAAGATCACCTTTGTTGTGTATACA
>MJUT01032536.1:357984-360484 GCA_002080005.1 Gigantidas platifrons
TAGTACGTCAAACATTAGAACACGTGTTGTCTAAAGCACTGGTTCCCAGTCCTGAACAAAACTACAATGGTCGAGAACTAACGACACTGACAAACCAGTTGAATTGTAACCCCCAGACAGCGTAGGATATAAATAGACTGTTTTAAAATTTATTCTAAAATTAAAAACAGAAAACACACATTTCGGAACAGGACAAAAGTAGAAAGATACAATTTTTGTATACTTGCTGAAATATCCACATGCATTTTTTGTTGTTCAAATGTCAATTTTCAGACGCAATACAAAAATCAAAGTCTCTTACATAGTAAAAATATCAATTTCTAGATATTAAAATATCCATCCGCAAAATCCACGTTGCAACAAAGAAATACTGATAGATGAGCAAACGTGCATATAAGTACCCGATTTTCAGGGGGATTTATAATATATGAATTTTGCATGCATGCACTTTCTGATATTTAAATTACTCGTCCTCTTACAATTGACTCTATATATGGACTATGTTTTTATCCGGGCGGAAGGTTGCGACACATGTTGTGTAAAGCAGTGTCTTCCGGTTTGTATTTCTCATGCATGAGCGCTAGCATTAAACGATATCTCACTCCGTTCGATCGTTTAATAATGTTGTGTTTAACATTGACTATGCGAAAATAGTAGTCAGGGTGAGAGACAATAGTGCACGACCCGAAGGGGAGTGCACTATTGTCTCTCACCCTGGCTACTATTTTCCATAGTCAATGTTAAACACAACATTAATATCATTATTATACTGACTGTTTACTATTTTGAATAGTGTCATGCAATATGTGAAAAATGCTTCATAGTATGAAATCTGTATATGTAATCCTGTTGGGCTAAAGAATTTTGTATTTTGTCTTCTTGGCTGCTAATAAGATACTAGTAGTTACACTGGAATAGTTCTTCAATAGTAAGTGTTTTGAGGAGAAATGTTTGTGTTTAAATCTGTATATGGATGTAAAGCATTATCGACATATAGCGTAGAATATACTGCTTAAGCCGGTGCTAGGGGCCGTCTTGAACTTGCTACGTGGTGTATTTTGCTCATTGTTGAATGCCTGGCCTCGTTGTGACTTAAAGATGAAGAAGAACAATAAAAGCATTGTTCCATTGCTATGTACATGTTTTACCCTGTATTTATATTTGGATTTTGTCTCATGTACATTTACTCCATACCCTTCCATATCATTATCATTAACCTTCTCCATAGTATTCAATAACTTGAAACAACAGTAATATCAACAATAAATTGGTTTCATAACTATTTATCTGTAACAAATGACTATCAAAGTACTCAAACAAGTTTGATTCCAATGGCAGTGAACAGAAGTAAGAAATTAACTAAAATGTTCAGTAGATCTGTCAACTACGGTATTTTCAAGTCTCTTAAAGTGTTCTCAAAATTTAAACAATATCTACTATTTCCCCGTATTGTTCATGTGTAATAGTTAATATTGATGGTACAAATATAGTCTTATTAAGTAGGTCCTCAGGAGTACTAGTATTGAATATCAATGGGTGCTCATACAACATTTTCAAATCTTCGATAGATATTGCCTCGTGATGTGTGACCGTGCCTTTCCCCTCTTCTCTCGTTTTTCGGAGTAGGGAAGTAAAATTGTTGTTAGCCTGTGTGAATTCAGGGTCTGTTATTATGTCGAACATTCTGTCATTTTCCTTCAGATGTCTATTTATGCTCTGTCTTATGACTAGAAGAGTGTTTTTCTTGTACAATTCAAGATTTTTGTTTCTAATGTTGGCATAAAAATCTTGTAACAATTTTGCGATCTCATCTTTTGTAGCCTCCAAAATATCAATTTCCATACCCCTTTCAATTATGAAATCTGACAATACTTTGACAGCAAAATTTGTCTGTTAGCCGGTCTTCTTGGACCTAAAATTCTCTTTCCTAAACGCTGCGGAGTCGTTTTGACCAAACCGTGACATCTTGTTTGTTTTTTTGTTGCAGACGACAGTATAGTCTTTACGCGACTTCAATTAATGGTGAAGAACATCGTAACTTTAAGCGCACAGATGATCAGGCAAATAAGTCCCACCTACTTTCTGTCAGACCGGAATAAGCTCCACCCTCGCACATGATTTAAACAGTGATTGACATGAAAATCAATAGTCCACTGCAACAGCAATGCATACTATTTTCGCATAGTGCTGCAACGCTATATATTTCTTTTAAAATCTATGCGAAAATAGAACAATTTTACTATAAAAGGACTTTCTTACAGGAAGTATAATAATAAGTGATTAACGATATAAAATAGTAATTGTGTTTAAAAAAAAATGTCAGTATCTCAACAAAAATTATTTAATTATGAATACAAAATAGCAATAAAATAATTAAAGATGTTTTTTAAAACTCGAGGACGTTTCTCAGTCATCTCTCATCTCAGGGCTTTGCCCTTCGATGAGAGATGACTGAGAAAAGTCCTCTCGTTTTAAAAAACATCGTTAATCACTTATTATC
>MJUT01032536.1:365484-373277 GCA_002080005.1 Gigantidas platifrons
AATATTCTCACACTTTCAAGACTATCAAGACCTCCTTTATTGTAATAGTTCTCAATATATTTTGTCTACATATAACAGTCAGCATAATAATAATAATAATGTTGTGTTAGCAATGACTATGCCATATCCCCTTCGGGTCGTGCACTATGTCTTCAACTCTGACCACTATATTGGCATAGTCATTGCTAACACAACATTATTATATAAATATTACTTATATTGAACACACTATTCATCCCCATCAACCTACTTGAGTATATATCAATTCTGGTTATACTGCAGTTTGCTTATAAGGAAAAGATTTCTTGTCTGTCTACAATTTTATTTTAAGTAGAATAAACTGTACTTAGGCAAGATTTTCAGATGTAAAGAAATAATAAAATACTGCAAAATCGTCCCTGAGAGAGGCATCTCTCTTACAGACCCTGGATCGTATAAGTTTACACTATGCACGAAACGCAAACGAAACGAACGGAAAAAGAACGAACGCTTCACACGAACGACACGAAAAATGCATGATACACGAAACGAACGCACGATACACGAAACAAACGCACGATACACGAAACAAACACATGATACACGAATAGTATCGTGTTATTATTTGAATGACTTTTGTGCAAATTGATGTAATTAACTTCTGTAATCTTATATTTTATAAGCAAGTTATTTATATAAATGATAAATTAGTTGGTAAAGTAATAGGATAATACAATTTATATTAAATAGTTTATATTACCAATGTGTTTAATAATTATATTTATGATTAAATTTTAAATCTCATATATTACTTCCAAATATGACTTTCTATTTATATAATTAAACAAAATTTATATTTATTTAATTATATAATTATACAGAATTAATATTTATAATTATTTGGATTCTGAATTGACAATTCCAACCAGACATAGGTGTATCAGTTATTTTCTCGGTTAAGCTGTCTGAGAGGGGCGTGCATTCAAAAGGTCATATAATTGTTAATTAGAATGAAATTACAAATGTAAGAGTTGACATTTCACACCTGCAGTGCATGTATTTCCCAGGTGAAACTGCCAGAGGCGTTTGTTTACATACATGTAGATGATTTCGTGTTTATTTGTCCTAGAGTAAATTATAGAAAAAATGCATTTATTAAATATGTTTTTCCCTTATTGTACAAAATTACTGGTACATGTAAATAAAGGAAATGCATGTTTGTATATGTAAAATTTTGTTTACACTTTAATTATTTTTTTTTAGTAATAGTAAGATTGAAATTGTAGCAAGGATTTGTATAGTATGTCCTACTATATAAATCCTTGATTGTAGTAATTATCTTAAACTGGAAATCGTAGTGTGGGTTCGTTTCGTGTATCGTGTATCATTCTTTTCGTGTATCGTTCGTTCGTATTTCGTTTCGTGTATTAATCTAATTAAACTGGCAAACGATACACGAAACGAAAGAATAAATTACACGCACGAAACGCAAACGAACGGAAAACGAACGAACGATAAACGCAAACGTAACGAACGAAAAACGCAAACGATACGAAATATCTGTTAAAATAAACGATCCAGGGTCTGTACAACAGTCATCGACTTTAGCAGTTGTACGGTGGCCCACTGCCAGTGAAAATTGATTCGGACCAGTATCTTTTGTCAAATTTTTTCAATAGAATCTATATAAATATTCTAATTTTGAAGTTTTCGGGCCAGTAAATTTGAAAGTCTAATTTCGAAGACTGTTACAAGGGTTAGTTTTTCATTACAGAAGGGGTAGCCTTATTAGAAGGGGACTATTGCATTGATGGTAGAAAAAGTTTAGTGAAAAACTATAGTGATTTTGAAGTTGGCTGGCATTTAAAGACAATTGTACGTAACATGTTAAAAGTCATATTCACTTTCACTGATAATGACTAGGAGCTAAAAGTTACACACATTGTTTTTATCATGTATAACAGCAAAAAAAGGGAACAATATAGCAATATGTAAGCCACATCACCATGCCTTTTATTTTATACTGCATTAGAAATTGCCATTATATTATTACCCATCATAATATTTGTGTAATAAGGGAGATAACTCTATCAGTCTGTAATAATTTTTCAAATTTACTTCCAGTTACTTCCCATTACATATATATAATTTAATAATTGCATGCAACTAAAACAAGTCAATATTATTACCAGCTCCACATATAAGAACTTTGCTGCCCAAAGTAACACCACCTCTCTTACAAGCATGTACACCCACCGACAGAGGTTCTAACAAGGCCCCTTCCTCTGTACTCATATTGTCTGGCAACCTGTTAAAATAATTATATATGCTGAAATTTTAATTTGTATGAAATTAAGAAAGTAAAAATAAAAAACTTAATCAGAGCTAGTTTTATATGTTCAATAACTCATATTGTGATATATGCAATTGTTAATCAATATATATATTGATTTTTCACATATCCGTCAGTCTTAATGTTGTGGATATTAAAATTTTAAAGACATTCACGACAACGTCTGGGGTGGTGCCATGTGTTATTTTCCAATGAGTCCTGGTTTCACTTTCTTACATTTAGATGACCATACTCAAGTTAATCATATACCAGACACAAGATTTGTTGATTGTTATGTTCAACAAAACGACTGATTTGTTGACGGGAATTGTGATGATTTGAGGTCTAATCATGCCATGTAGGGATATAAATTTTGCTTTGTTTCAGTTGAAGGTATATTAAATGCTGTTAGATACAGAGACACAATTTTAGTGACATATGTATCAGAATGGACATGGTTTACGGTTCAGCAAGACAATGCAAGACCACACATGGTATTGATTTTTTGTAACATTTTTGTCTTTCAACCGTTATACTTGATTTATTTTGCACCGTTGTTCTCTACAGTCGCATTACACCAAAACCTTCTTTAGTCGAAAGATAAAACCGCCACGAAATAACAGAAATATTGTTGAAAGTGGCATTGAATGCCATAACCCTTAACCCCTTACCTGGATGGTAAAACTTTAACAATTTGTTATGGACATATTTTTCATTAGGGTTATGGTGTTTAACACCACATTCAACAATCTTTCAGTTATATCGTGGCAGTCAGTTTTTATTGGTGAAAGAAACCGGAGTACCCGGAGAAAACCACAGACCTGCCGCAAGTCACTGACAAACTTTATCACATAATGTTGTATCGAGTACATCTCACCTGAGCGGAATTCGAACTCACAACGTTAGTGGTGATAGGCACTATGGTCTTCTTACTATTATTTGAACTAGTCACTCACTCACTGCTATATAGTAATACTTATAATAAAAAGCATATTAAAACTGATTGGGATCTCATTAACAGGTTTAACCCTGCCACATTTTTGTGCCTGTTCCAAACCAGGAGCTAGATTTCCAATGTCATATGTAGTGGTCTTTTGCTTATATTATGTTCAATGATTTGAGGTGAGAGGTGGGTTGTTTTTTTTTGTTACTGGTATATTGGTGGAATTGTTGACCATCACTGTTTAAACTTTCTTTTCATAACTATTTAATCAATATGAGTGGAATTTTTCATCAACAACAGAAGTTAAGATTTTTTTTTAGCAAAAATGTGACAACTGATAGAACTATAAAAAAAAAAAAGAATTAATATATTTCCTTGGAGAAAATTCACCTTTTTTAGGTAATGCCCCAATTAAGAATTAACGGTACAATTGCCCTTGTACTGGAATACCGGTACTCTGCAGTTATAGGTCAATTACTGATATTTTAACAAAAATACTTGTCTGTTCTTCAAACTCTTTTTGTCAATATACAAACAATTCATTAGATCCATTCAAAAAAATATACAATTTCCTGTCAATATTACATAATGTAAGTGCCACAATAATTTTATATGTATACACTAATGTTTCTAAGTAGAGAACAAGTAAATTCTTCAATGATCCACTTTAAATTACTGTAACTCATTAAGTAGATTCTTCAATGATCCACTTTAAATTACCGGTACTGTAACTCATTTCCCATGAAACATCTGTATCTGTATCTGTATTGGGTACGTTGTAGATCCCGGAACGGTTTTTATACAACGGTAGAGAGAGGCCCCCGGATTTATTGGCGCTGGTCCGCTAGGGCGGTCTTGAATGCCTCAAGGGACTTTGAGCATGCAACTGTGTCTGGTAGATGGTTCCAACGTATGACGGTGTCCACAAAGAAGCTGTTTTTGTATTGATGAGCTGTCTTACTATTTGGGATGATCGGGCACTTTGTGTAGTTTCAATGTTTGGTGTTTTTCAACAGGGTTGTTGGTTACATAATCCCCAAATGTCTTTGGCTTTATTTGTCTCTTGCTCTTACTGAATGTGACAAAAGAGTCAGTTGGTAGAGTCGGCACCAACCCCTCAACCACCTTGTACATTAAAATGAGGTGGAGGTTTTGTCGCCTATCTTCCAGAGTTTCTAGCTCTAGTTCTGTCCTCATTTTCGTTATACACCCCCTTTCTCTGCTTCTATAATCCCTTTTAATGAAGCGTATAGCTCGGTTTTGTATTTTCTCCAGTTTGTCAATGTCCCCTTTGAGATATGGGTTCCAAATTGTTGCTCCATACTCCATAATTGATCGGACTAGGGATATGTAGGCTGTTTTTCTACAATTTTCTGGGACGTTTCTCCTTAAAAAACCGAGAGTGGCGTCAGCTTTATTGCATACGTTATTGATATGTATGCTCCATTTGAGGTCGTTTGAGATTTGTAACCCAAGGTATGGGTTGTCGCTTACTTCTTGGAGGATGTGGTTTTTTAGTTGATAAAGTCTTGAAGATCTCTTGTTGATTGATAAGGTGTAGCATTTCTTAGCGTTAAATCGCATACCCCATTTGTTTGCCCATTCCTCTAAGTTATTTAGATCTTTCTGTAGAGTTTGGTGATCGTCTTCTTGTTTGATGGTACGATAAAGAAGGCAATCATCTGCAAATAATCGGACAGATGAAGTAACGCTATCGGGGAGGTCATTTATATGGCATAGGAACATTAGCGGTCCTAATACGGTTCCAGGAAATGGTGTCAATACCTTTAAGAACTTTCACTTTGTATTTTACTCCACAATTGGACACATAATGCTATTGTATTTAAAGACTATTACTGATATAATATAAAATTAATATTGAATTTACAAATGTGTTTATTCTATCTTTTACTTGAAACATATTTCATTGCTCAATAAACAATTGGATAATACACAATATTCATAGCATCTTTTCCAAAACTTCTTTCTTTTGTCTTGGCCGTCGAAACTTCTTTCTTTTGTCTTGGCTGTCGTGGTAGTGATTATATGGTTGATGGATTTACAACTACCTATGCAATAAGTGCCTATCACCACTAAAGTTGTAAGTTTGAGCCCCGTTCATGGTGAGGTGTACTCGATACAACATTATGTGATAACATACGTCAGTGACTTGCGACAGACCACCACGATGTAACTGAAATATTGTTGAAAGTGATGCTAAACACCACAACCAAACACAACCCCAAAAATTGGACACATTATGCTATTGCATTTAAAGACTATTATTGATATAATATAAAATGAATATTGAATTTACAAATATATTTTTTCTCTCTTTTACTAGAAACATATTTCATTGCTCAATAAACAATTTGATAAAACACATTATTCTATATTAGTAAATTCTTTGGTATAGATTTCTACCAAGATCATTTTTTAAAATAAAAAGACGTATTCACCTCCTCGGATTTAATATTCACCGCAGTAATTCCATTTTAATCAACCATTGAAAAAAAGTAGTTTATTTGCCGCATCCGTCAATACAAAAACAAAATGTATTCTGTAGATGCAGACGTACCGCCGGTGCCCAAAACCACGATTTGCGACTTTGTCGGACGGAACGTTGCAAAATGTATTAAATGATAAAGATTCAGATAATAACATGGTGATGTAAACAATAATGTAGCACTACGTCAGGACAATGGACATGTAACTTTTTATTTCAGAATACCACTATTTCCTCAAAATATAGAATAAAACAATTACTGTCTTTTGATTCTGTAAATGTGTGGATTAATTGACTTTTGAAAAAAAAAATGATATTCACTTCGCCCTTTCGGGCTCAGTGAATATAATTTTTTTCAAAAGTCAATAAATCCACACATTTACCTCATCAAAAGACAGTAATTGTATAATATTCATAACCTAGAAGCATCTTCTCTGAAACATTCTTTCTTTTGTCTCTCAAAATACTGTAAATTCAGAAATTATTGCGTGCATTTATTATTGCGATTCCTCAACCGCCGACAAAAATGTGAGGTTTAATTATTGTGACGTGCCAAGATAAAGAAGAAAAAAAATTGATGTAAATTTTTATCTATGTAAGTTTTCGTTTTCGTATTTGTATGTCGTTAATCCCCTTGTAAGCCACTGTCATGTTTACCTTTAATTAAAGTGAATACACATTTTCCTTTGTACACAAATTGTTCACGTGATTGAGAATCTAGAAAGAATTCCACATGTTGTAAATGTATTATCGATCAAAGCGTGCTTGTGGGGATCTAGAAACGTTTGTAGCATATGAACTTTAGTCACGTGCCGAGTCGACATTAATTGAACATCCGAAGGCTTGGGGCTTGGCTTGGGTGATACAAAGGTTAATGAAATTTCAAAGAAAGATCAATTGAAGTGTACAAAATAAATAAGTAAACAAAACCGGCAGTTTAAAAGAATTATGGCTTGTATGAATCTTTTATCGGCACAAGCTCAGTTTTACAAACAAATTTTAGTCAGCTATTTTTCAAAGTGATATTTTAAAATAAAATATTGCTCAATTAACACTACAGTAATTAGAAATTAAAAAAATGCCATAAATAGATGAATTTTTGGGAGAGCAATCATTAACGTTTCAACATGTCTATGTGGAAGTTTGCCACTAAGAAACACGCTCCAGATGACATTGTCTTACGTCTACCAGACCCTGCTAAAGCTACAAGCAAAGAAGCTGCTGATAAAATGAAAGCTGCTAATACCGAGATCGGGCATTTATCAACACAGTTTTTATATAATTAGATCGATGAGAAACTAAAATATTTTTGATCTACCCTTACGACGGAAAAACATCGAATGAAAGTGACAAGTCATTATTTTGAAAAACATTGAAACACAGATGTTTAAATACACACTTTATTTTGTCCCTTGACATATTTACACAGGAAATTGTGATCAAAACAATCAATAAACATGTACACGCTTTGCCGCTTCCTAAGTGTCAGTAATCTATAACATGCACCTGTCGATCTTACCTTTGTAAGAAAAGGGAGATAAATCAAACAAAAACTGGGCAACAGAATGAACATTAAAAATGCGAGGTTTAAATATTGCGATCGCCGACCAGTCACATTTTTAGCATTAATAAAAACATCGCATTAATTTCTGAATTTACAGTACATTTTGTACCAATATTTGTAAAATCCATAATGCTGCTATAAATAAAATTTACTTAAAACAGAAATCTGAGGCATGGACATAATATCTGGCTAAGTTACCATGGACAGGAGGTGTGGCACAGAACTTCATATCAGGACAAAGATTGTACCGACCATGTTTACAATGTGAACACAGACGGCATGGCACTCCAGGCTCAATTGCTACTCTATCACCTATAAATAGACATGCTTACAATGTGAACACAGACGGCATGGCACTCCAGGCTCAACTGCTACTCTATCACCTATAAATAGACATGTTTACAATGTGAACACAGATGGCATGGAACTCCAGGCTCAACTGCTACTCTATCACCTATAAATAGACATG
>MJUT01032536.1:388040-399302 GCA_002080005.1 Gigantidas platifrons
TCACTGGGAGATGCTATCTTTACGTGAAGTCTCTGGACGGAGATTAGATGTCTTCGTATTTCTTTTCTTCAAATTCTGTAATATGTATGGTATAATTTTTAATATATAGAAGTTTAATTGATCTTTGGACCAATAGAACCACCTGTAGTTTTGAAAGCATTGTTCACCAGTGGCACAGCAAGGGGTAAATGAAGTATACTCATAAAGCTAGCGCAGAGGGCCTTAATGGATGCCAATGGCGACAAGCGGGTCTATCTATGGCTGTTCTGGGACTTGTGCGTTTAAGCCATTTTAGATCATGGGCAATTTGTACATGAAAATGTATAATAAAATTCAATATCTCAAAATTGCATGTTTGAAAAGTACTCGCATTTTACTATTCAATACAGAATCATACAAAGGTTTATAATTCATTAAAGTGTCCTTCGTGAATCTTGATGACTACTACAGATATGTGTTAAGGTTACAGTGTTTAGCGCCTCTTTCAACAATATTTCAATTATATCGTGGCTGTCAGTTTTATTGATAGTGGAAACCGGAGAAAATCACCGACCTGTCGCAAACCACTGACAAACTTTATCACACAGTGTTGTATCGAGTACACCTCGCCTGAGCGGGATTCGAACTTACAACACTGAGGGTATAGGCACAAAAACTGTTATAAGTCATGTCAGTCTACATCTTTATTCTTGAGAGCTAAAACAACACTGCTCAAACATATTGGTTTCATAAAGAATCAAATAACAAGGGTTAAACAGTTAATACAGTGATATCGTGAGGAAATGTTTTAACATACATGGATGTTTTTGGGGTTTTTTTCTTGTTTTTTTTTCGTTTTATTTGTCAGTTTTAACAAGGTACTTAATTTGAGATACCCTGACCAGTAACATTTATCAACTTTTGACGTGTAACAGATGTGTAACCATAACAACCCATATAGACTAAATATATCATGTATATTTACTATTTGCTTCATCGGTGATTTAAAGCACCAGCTGTCATCTGACTCATTCAGTTATATAGTGATCATCCTCTAGTATTTTTCCTTTTTGTTGAAATGTTGTGTACATACATTGAGGTATAATGTACTACGCACCCTCTCCACAAAAACCCCACAATACCATATTGATATAGAACCAAACTCTATGTTGTATACATAAAAAATTAAAGTTTGGTGAACGAGGCTACATATACATGTATCATGATTTTAAAAAAAATGGAAAGAAAATGTTCAAATTTGGGTTGTTTCTGTACAGTGATATACAAAATGTATGAGGAGTTGCTGATTAAAGACTATATAATCTCACTCTGAACACGACATTGAAATTCCCCTGTTCGAATCTAGAAAACCATAGAAATCAATGTAATGAAAAAATAAAATAAAAGAGCAGATACACAATAACATGTCACGTAGACGGTTATGTGTAAGTTTAATTATGTTGTATTTAGTGGTTTAAGAGTAGATTTGCGTGTCACTCAGAAGCGGATGAAGACGTAAGATGATGGATTACAATCTCTACATGTTCAATCTGCTACGCACCTGACAAAATAACTTATACACCAGACAATATTGCATATACAAACAGAGAGGGAGACGACATTTAGAAACCGGTATCCCCCAACGCCATCGTGGCCGGGGGACATTATAATAAGTGACAGCCACAGACATGACAAGGATTGTCGCTTACTTACAGTTGTTGCAGGTGACACAATTAAGTTGACTCATGACCGGTTTAATAATGTCAATGAAGAATGTTAACACCAAGTTGATAAACTAAAGGTGACATAAAACAAAAACGGGTTTAATTGTTAATATAGTCAAACCTGCCCATGTGGTCACCTTTATTAAACGACCACATGTATTAAAAGGTCACCTCTTTCTTATCCTGTCAGAACATTTCATATGAAATGAACCTCTTTTAAGAGGTCACCTGTCTTATAAGGCCATCTTTTCTTTGTCCCAAAGGTGACCTCTTAATACAGGTTTGACTGTATTTGGTTTATGGTTTATGGTGTTTAACGCCACTTTCAACAATATTTCAGTTATATCGTTGCGGTTAGTTTTATTGATTGAGGAAACCAGAGTACCCGGAGAAAACCGCTGACCTGTCGCAGGTCACTGACAAACTGTATCACATAATGTTGTATTGAGCACACACCTCGCCATGAACGGGGTTCGAACTTACAGCTTTAGTGGCGATATGCACTTATTGCACAGGTAGTTGTAAATCCAGCTACCATACGATCACGACCGCGACGGTCTCGCTAATATTTGGACATAACATAATTGATACTCACTCATTTGTTTCAATCGGTTTCATTGGTTAATCATAATTTCTTTGTCAATTATGGGTTTGCAATCCTTACAGTTTGTAGCTTTTGATTCCAGGTCTTTTTAGAAATAATTTAAGATTAGTGATTTTTAGATCCAAATTTCATTCCATGAGTAAAACGTTTCCCTTGAGTGATAAGGTGGTATCGGCTTTATTAGGATCTAAACTGTGGACGCCCTTCAACTTGCCAAAGTGTTTGGATAAGACAGATAGCCCATGATTTCTAATGCTTAAAGTGCTGAAGATTAGTTTTTGAATTAAGCAGGTACTTTGCTGAAGTACCAAACAGGGGATGAATTTACAAAGTTAAAGTCTCTCCTATTACATGTTTACTAGCGTTTAGGAGCTTTCCAGTTTCCCTTGCCTAAATTTAGCGAATTCTGCTTTAAAGAAATAGGAAGTGATTAATAATTCTCCTGTATCAGAGTCTCTAAAGGAATAACTGTTATTGTCATCTCTTACTGAATTTTTTTATGGGGGAACCAAGAGGAAATCAACATCTCTTGTGTGAGTAGACGTCAAAGTGGTTGGTGATTGCCAATGAAAATTGTACAAATGAGCATGTTTCTAAATATAATATTCAGACAACGTACATTCTAATCCCAAGAAGAAAGATTAAGATCCCAAACCTTCTTTTTCTTCAAAGGAACATTTCGAAGAAGAAACAGAATATGTAAGGGCTCAATCCTGTTAGAACAACTTTGTCTTGCGGAACAACAGTAGTATACTGTTCTTCTTCCTCATATGCCAGTAGAACGAAGATTAGCCTATTTCTTACATAAGTGTAAACAGACCAGGTTAGACAAGAGGATAGTGTAAGTACTAGCGAAGACTTGGAAGTTCAGTTCAAAAACTTGTCAACGTTGACTTTTTCCCATTATAGAGATGTCATTTACACATACTATAGTGAAAAACATGTTGATAGAGGGAAAATTAGAAACTTCTTAGAAAAGATTTGATAGTAGAAGTTATTCTTCCTTTCTGATTAGCGTAACTTTTTCTGCCCTGAGATCAGTCATAGACTTGTCAATTTTAAACAACATTTAAAAATGGAATAAAACAAGTCAATTGGGGGTTCGATAATACAGGTATGAGGACAATTTCTGTGGACCACTTATTAGATACATATTTCCATATTACGATAGCTCCTTCAGGAAGTATATTCGTAATTGTTTGGAATTGGAACCAAAACGTTTATTCCTATTGAGAAATTCGGTTGGTTTTGGACATAACACCTCATGTTTTACGAAGATTTTCCAGGTAGTGGTTTTCGCCTTCATACCCGTTATATATAGATCAATTCTTATCTGAATGATTCCATCATGAATACCATTTACAGTTCAGTTGCTGTCATGGAATGCCTTACACAGGACGGCGTTTCTTAAAGGCCAATCAGACGGATTGCCAGAGCAGTTCGAGTCTCTTGTATCAATGTATCACTACAATAAGGTTATCTACTTTAATTGGTGCGAGTCAAAACAACAGAATGATTTCCGAACGGAAATCAAGACCATGCATAGAACTTTATTCTCCCGACGCTATGACAATATGCGACGAGTGGTGGGAAGGGGGTGAGGGATGCTTACAACAAATGAAAACACCACTACCAGATTTCCTATGTTTATGTGAGTATACTTTCAATGGCTGCATTACATTGTATTACTGAAATCTAATTAATAAATTCCTTTCGACTGTCACCATTTCTTTTTGTATTTGTTTCCACAGATACCATCAAAGTCACAACCAATAAGAGAGTTATAATATTGTTTCATCTCCGTATACGTACATATTGTACTTGTACATGCAGGGATAACGACCTCTTCCTCATTAACAAACATCTTGACAACATAATCTTGAACTCCATCACACTTGTAAAGTCCAACTCCAAAATTGGCCGAGAAAGGACATATTTTACTTGTTCGGAATAAACGGTTTTTATTTATATCGTAGTTAGATGCAAGCAATTTATTTTGATCTTTGAACAGTCCGAAAGCAGTATATACATGTAGCATTGTGTAGGAATGTGCAAACTGTATATCGGCAATGGTAACACTGAAAAGAATATAAATATATATGTATTACTATATGTATTACGTGATTCAATACATGACCTGCTTTTGATTGATTGATTGATTGATTGATTGATTGATTGATTGATTGATTGATTGATTGATTGATTGATTGATTGATTGATTGATTGATTGATTGATTGATTGATTGATTGATTGATTGATAATTAACGCCAACCAAAGTAATATTTCAGCTATATATAGTGGCGTAGAAAGTAAATTTGTGTAAATTTCAAGCCAAATGACTTGAACATGTTTTAATATTAACACATCTTATATTGATTATGGTTGGGTTAAGGTTCTTTAATGAACTCCATTTTCAGCACCATGTAAGTAATATATAGTGGCTGTCAGTTTTATGTGTGGAGAAATCCAGAATATAATACAAAGAATATCAGGTACCGTCGTGATGGTGATCGTATAGTAGTTGACTTTACTGTGCAATCAATGCATATCACCACTTAAATTGTGAGGTCAAACCCCGTTAATGGCGAAGTGTATTCGATACACCATTATGTGATAAAGTTTGTAAATGATTTGCGACAGCTCGGTGGTTTTCTCTGGGTACTTCGGTTTCCTCCACCAATAAAACTAACCGCCACGATATAACTGAAATATTGTTGAAAGCGGCGTTAAACCTACCTACCTACCTACCTACCTAGCAAAGAATACCATTGCACATTTGTTTACATGTTATTTTTTCTCCAAATAACTATGACATAATATGACTTCAAATACATTTTGTGAAGAACTTACTTGTTAGCATTATTTCTTTGAATAAATCTATCGAACGACTGAAACATATTACTTGTAAAAGGACATGATATTTTCCAATTAATTGGATAGCCATATCCTCTGTGCCAATAATTCTAAAACAAAGCAAAAGGAAACAAAAATTATTTGCAAAATATTAACTTGCCAAAGACAACATAGTCTCATGCAACCAGACCAGCGCATGCGTGATCTGTAATACAACATCTGGTTTGGCATTTACTATTAATATGCTCGCTTTCAATAGATGGCAATAAATACAGACTATGAGGTGGTGAACGAAATCAAAACGTACTAATCACTGTTTATAAATACAACAAAAGGTCGTAGTTAATTCCAGAAAATCTGAGTACCGAAGGAAAACATATTCATATCCTCATTATTTGAGTAACATGGTGAGTGTCGTGTAAGAGACAGGAACTGCTTGGCCTTCGCGGGGGTCAGGGTTCATATCCGGTTTTTGATGGGGTCTGTGTTGCTCATCTTTTTTAGTTTTCTAGTGGTGTTTGTCTTCGTCCTGTATTTTGTGTACCCATTGTTGCCAGTTTCTCTGGATTGTCCATTCTTTGTTGCTTCTTCGGTTTTCTCTTGCATTTATTTAGTATAGTACAAATGCAAACCATGGATCTAGCGGGCCAAGGCCCTGACGTCTAAAAGATTAACGAAAACTGCATTGGTTTGATAAAAAAACAAAACAAAAAACAAAAAACAAAACGGAAATGCCACATTGTCGGAACAGTCCTAAAATCTAGTATTAAGATCGTAGATAGAGGCAAAATCGGTACTAGGAACGTAAATACACGACCACTCACTTTCCTGGTTTGGTACAGGCACTTCAATAAAAAGTGGTGAGGATAAATTAGTAAATGCTATTAATTGCATGGTACATTTGTGGGTTTATGTAGAATCAAGGTTGCACAAAATTATGCACTGTGATATATTTTTTTCTGAGCAATTATGGTCTAACGTTTAAAATGAACTTCAATTTGAAAACAAACATCATATAGCCTCTTGAAAACAAGGACTGTAAATGGAATGGCATTAGTAAGAAGCCACAATTAATGTTTTGGTTTCAAATCCTTGAAGTTTGAAATTTTAAGAAAAGTTGGAAGATATCAAAGAGATAAAGCCGTATTTCTAAGAAGGACTGACAAAACAATGGATGAAAGAACAAACACTGATTTACAAAATACTATGCAGAAAACTAAAGATTAAGCAACACGAATCCTACCAAAAACCGGGGATGAACTCGGGTGGACCGGAAGGGTAAACATTTCCTGTTCCGCTAACGGCACCCGTCGTGTTGCTCATGTTACAAACCCAGTCATGAATGAGGAAAGGCCATGATTGTCATTACCACAAACTGGATATATCCTACAATATGTCATTTTATGAAGGTGTTCAATAAAAATCGTCTTCACCAGGGTGAACGATACAGGCTAGTGTGCGCTTCTGGTATACACACAAAATGTATTTGAATTTCTTCTTTCCGGTTGGTTGGCAACACTGCCTAACGAAGATGGTTGACCATATTATACATTTGTTATACATTTTTCAGGCGGTGGAAACATATTTTTAAGAATTTATCATTTTGTTTTCAAAGTTATGTTGAAATTAGCAAAATTATTATAGATGTAAATAAATAATAAGAAAAACCGTTATAATAGAATATCAATTGCTTTGCCACACAAAAAAACAAGGTAGATTACACTGGACATATATGTACAACATATGTATGTGTATCATCAGATATTACCGTTATATCAGACAGGTAGTCAATGGCTAGAAGGTCATCCATGTCAAACAAATGACACCAATCAGATCTGTTAGACATCCCCAGTTCAAAAGCACATATCTGATGCATAGTGTTTACATCCTCTGAAAATGAAAATTCTAAGCAATAGACTTTTGCACATTCCGAATTTGACTCTAAAATTGTACTTCTTCATACTTTTTATTTGCGAGTTATTTCTTTTACGACGGGCAAAAATGGTACCCGTTCTAGAAAGAGCAACAAGGAAAGAACAAGGAATTTGAGAATACAGTTCTGATACAATTTGTAGATATTTGAACCTCCTAAAAATTAGGGTTAGGGTTATGGTTTTTAACTCCATTTTCAACAATATTTCAGTTATATCGTGGAGGTAAGTTTTATTGCTGGAGGAAACCAGATTACCCGGAGAAAACAACCGACCTGCCGCAAGTCAGTGACAAACTTTATCACATAAAGTTGTATCGAGTACACCTTGCAATGAGCAGGATTCAAACTCACAACTTTAGTGGTGATAGGCACTGATCAGAGGATAATCTTATAGCGAATATAAAATTCACAATATGTTATAACATTAAATTCTGTATAGATTATGACGGAGAATTTATGCTATATGTTCACTTTGCGTGAAATGGGACCCTTTTACTCACATTAAAGGTAAATAACACCTTGTAAAACCTATAATTTTAGAATTTATGTCAGAAATGTGCAAATTGTCTATTAATTTGATAGTTTAGGAATCTTATTATTTTTTATGTTTGATTGATTGATTGATTGATTGATTGATTGATTGATTGATTGATTAACGCCCATCACTCAGTATGTCAGCTATGTTCAGGACGAATATGTTTTGTATTGTTTCATATACTAATATCATTGTAAAATATGCTTGCTAGTGATAATGTTAATGAAGTAATGGCTATGATAATTTTCACATAAAGCTCGCAAAAAGAAATTTGCCATCCAAAAAGATTAAACATCAATATTAATATGTCTTCTTTTTTGCACCACTTTCCAATTAAGTAAATTAATCATTTCCTTATCGTCCAGTGTCACTTCACTACCTTAAACTGAAAATAAGTGTGTCTTCTTTTCTTCAATTTCCACATCTATGTACATTGAAAGTTAAAATTTAGACGTAATATAATTAGGCAAAATATATTGTTTACCAACAAACAACAAGACAAAATAAATCTCATAACGTTTGGTACTTAATAAAAACGTAGATATCTAATTTAGTGCGCACGGCGCGTTTCTGGAATAACCTTCATCATGTACGTTTCTGGAATAACCTTCATCATGTACGCTCAAAATCGAACGATTGGCAAGCCTAATAATTAGTTTTGGGAGAAATATAACCAAAGGAACTAGACAGGAACAGGATAGCCAATATCAGTTAAGATCACATAAGCTGGCTGAGGGAGGGGAACCTTAGGTTTATTCATTGTTACAATTTACGATGAACTTACCCTTTGAGATGCTGTTATCCAATTTTATCTTTATCTTGTCAACAACATTTTTCATTTCACTTCCACCAAGAAATAAGTTATATTCAGAATTGGCCTTTTCACCCAACTGGTCATAGTTCTTACAGTAGGAGTAGAAGCGTAGTTGCTTGTTTTTAATCTCAGCCTTAGGACGATAATTGCTTGAATTTAAAGTGTCACTTAAACTTTCTTGAAATGTCTTAAAACTTTCATAAGTCACATTCTTAGTGGTAACTGAATATTTTATTCGATCCATATTTCCGTCGAATAATTGTTTGAACCTCAATCCAAATCTGCGACCCAGTTGTATCTTTTCGTCGTCCCCAATGGCAGACTGCGAATATTCCAAGCTGTCTGGAAAAGGGCTGGTCCAATTTTGTAGAAATGGCTGCCTTTCAACTGCTTGTGAATTGTTTTTCAATCTGGTGTGTAGTCTGTTCATTCGATGTATCCAGTACAATGAAGGATATCTTGCGGCATGTCTAAGAAGGAGGTTAAGATTCACAATTTGACATGTCTCTCCTTTATACATGATAGTACTATCTTCATTTTCTGTTATATTTTCGTATTTGTCCTTTACCCAGAAATATGGCGTCATGGCATTAAAAATTGGCTGCATAAAAATGTATTTCGTATAAGTTTGCTCTATCAACAGAAACCAACACCCTACAATGAAAAGCGGCGTCATGTTTTGAAGCCGTTCAAAAAACAAAAGCTTGTAGAACATTACTTTCTATTTAACCTTCAATAATAATGGAGCAATACATCATATGTTAGATTTCATTACTATACTCAGTGACCAGATGAAAGCATTTACATTTACTAATAATGTATATATTTAATGATACCCACACACCTGTTGTGAACGTGTTCACCTGGTGTGTAGTACTTCCTGGATTCGTGAACACCTAGGTGGTGTAATATTTAACGTGTTCATCTGATGTGAAGTAGATCCTAGATTCGTTAACGTCTAAGTGATTTAACGTGTTCACCTCGTGTAAACGAGTTCTTGGTTTCGTGAACGCCTAGGTAGTGTAATAAATAGTTAACGTGTTGATCTGATGTGAAGTAGATCCTGGATTCGTGAACGTCTAAATGACTTAGCGTATTCACCTCGTGTAAATGAGTTTCTGGTTTCGTGAACGCCTAAGTGGTGTAATGGTTAGCGTGTTCACATGTTGTGCAGGAGAGCCTGTATTCGCAAACGCCTAGTTGGTGCAATGGTTAGCCTGTTCACTTCTCTGCAGTAGATCGTGGATTCGTGAATGCCAATGTGGTGTAATGGTTAGCGTGTGCACCTGGTGTGGAGTAGAACTCTGGTCGATTTAAGCCAACAATAAAATGAAATTAGTCATTGCTATTTCTGAGAACCAAGATTGGTTGGCTCAGAGTCCAGATAATGTGTCAGAATAAGGTGACATTTATATATGCTACTGCATTGCTCTAACACTATAAACATTCAACTCGGCGTGTTAAAATAGGTCATCCTTTTATCTACATTGTAGGTAAATTCTCATCGTGATAGAGCTGAACAAAATTTCTACTTGGTGGTAAACAACAATCACTTATTCACTTTCCAAAATATATGTACATTGTACAGACAATTGAGATTTTGTATTTGGACGTTCAGTATATGAATATGAATGTATATAACCCCACGTTGTATTATCATTTATCATGTACTTTTTGTGTATATTAATATATGCTTTGTTATATATGTAAACACCCAACACTGATACACCATGTATATAGAACCCTGTTTAATCTAGTTCACTTAATCCGTTCTTTTTTTAAATCGATTTTTTTTTAAATCGATCTTTTCGACAGTGGAAGCGCTTTATATATTTGCATTGTTCCCTTCTAAGCTACTCTGATTGTAACATAAAGCTATAAAATTGACATAGTTCTCTAAGATTGACGATACCTCATTTTTTGATGGACGACATATTTGTCTATATTTAGTGAACATATTTATCAACAGACATTAATGTAAAAACTGGTGTCACAACTATCACAACATATGACTTGTTGTTTCCACGTGACTCTTGGTCCAAACTTTGTTGCATACGATGCATTTACCAGTAGTACAATGAAGATATTTATTTTGGACTGGTCTACCTGTGCTTAATCTTAGTTTTACCTGTGCTTAATCTTAGTTTTATGTCTGCAGTAATTGGGATGATTTTGGTATTTTCGGTCGTGAAATCCTCATAAAAAGGAAAGAGGAAACGAGAGGAACAAAGCATATGAACAAACTGTTTGAATGTCTCTGGATAGTATATAGAGTCTTCTAAGTGTTGGTATTTAGTTTATGCTGATATTATTCTAAACTTCAGAATTATTCAACAAGGCATACACGTCTGTTTGCCTTCATGTTATTTTGAGTAAATTACCCAGAACGGGAAGCTTGTTCCAAATAAATCATTTTTTTATCATTAATATATTCAAGAATAAATGTAGAAATATAAATACACGTTAGAGAATACCGAAGTGCCACTCAAAAATGGACATTAAAGAGAAAATGACAACATAAGGTACACAAGACGAAGACAAGCGAGACAAAAACACTACACAATATGTGTTAGACAACACTAGACGCAAACACACACCAATTACGTAAATAAGACATTGGCCTTCCTACAAACAACTGCTGGAGGTAAAGACAAACCGAACATCGTTTTTATGTGTCAAAATCCTAAGGACATCACAACAAGAAACTCAGAACGTAAGCACACACAACTAAACAATGAGCAACACGAACCCCACCGAAACCCGGGGGTGAACTCAGGTGCTCGCGAAGGGTAAGCAGTTCCTGCTTCTTATAAGACACC
>MJUT01032536.1:400692-410775 GCA_002080005.1 Gigantidas platifrons
TCACTGTTCTAGCACGATATGTCACACAATAAACATATAGAGCGGAACAACTGGGAGAATGATGAATTCACTGTTCTAGCACGATATGTCACACAATAAACATATGGCAACCCTTTGTTTCAGATGTATGGAATAGTTAGTAGTGAATTATAAGAAGAGTGTAATCTTTGACCATAACACTCTACCCATTCGTGTATATAGATATTAAATACATTTGATATCAAGTGCATGCCCTATTGCCATAAATCTTCCGAGTACGAATTTTGTACTGGTTGTCGAAAAACGCACACTCAAAATTCAATGTTCTGATTGGATGATTTTGGAGTATGAGTTCGAAACTCGTGTTCGAAAGTTTCATGCGGTGCCACTAGTGGAGCATGAACTGATACTCCTCCGGAACTCATGAGTTCATCCCCTATTTTAGCTACGTTCGTGGTCCTCGACTTTAGTTTTATGTGTAATGTTTTGTAGATCGTTGTTTGTCCTTTTGTACTTTTTTCTTTTAGCCATTCTTCGATTTACGGATTCTGATTACCCCTTTGATATCTTCAAATTCTTGGTATGACAGTAATGCCTGGTATTAAGAAGAGCGAAGAATGTTGCATCTCACAAAAACTTTAAATATATAAAACAGTCTGTAAGTTATCTGAAGATGTCATCTTATATGAAATGGTGACAACAATCGACCATATTCGGTTTACACAAACAGTATTATAAATTAAACAAAATATTAGTAGAAAACTGGGAGTAATATTTATTTGAACGTCGAAATCATAAAATCAAGAAAATAATAAAATAACAAATTCTAAGATCGGTCAACAAGAACACCCACTAAACACCGATGGTATTCCGAAACAGCCACGATTTCCTTCTACCTTCATGGTACCCGTTGTGTAAAATAACGACATGAACACAACACATGGAATTCATCGTTGACACCATCACGTTTGACATGACCTCATTTTATTAAACTTCAATACTTTACTTGCTGACGTGTAGAATTACTAGTGCTATAATCCATATCAATAATGCATAGGCCCTTGTATGATTGCATTTGCTAGTAACGTTATCACAAATTTGGTCAAAATTGCAATTTGCCAGGTGTGGATACGAGTTTTTGAACTTAGTGTAAGAGCAGACAGTCCCGTCACAGCCTGGAATTATTACCTCTTCCTCATTTACAAACATCTTAACAACATGGCCGTCATTACCTTCACATTTATATAAGGCAATCGCAATATTTGCCGAAAACGGTACAATTTTGCTGGTACGAAATTGTCGATTTTTGTTAACAGCAAAATTATCTGCAGTGAACGCATGGTCATCTCTGAACAAATTAAATGCTGCGTAAATAGGCAATATTGTATCACCATGACCAAACGTAATGTCAACTGGAGGAATGCTGCAAGAAATATCAAAATCAATTACTATACTACTAAGCAAGTGATAAAGTTTACCAGTTGCTTGCCCATGGTCAGTTCTTTCCGGCCACTCCGGCTTCTTCCACCACTAAAACTGGTCAATATTAAGCAATAATATGTGAAACTATAGACGCTTTTGCTTGTTTTCACGTGAGTCACTAATGGAGCAGGAGCTGCTTACCCTTCCGGAGCAGCCGTGTTCACCTAGTTTGTAGCAAGACTAGTGTGGCGCAATCTTTATTTTAGTTTATTTTGTTGTATTTTGTCGACCATTGTTTGTGATTTTTGTCTTTGGTCAATGTATTGCCTGTCCTCTTGGAACTGCGGTGATTACCCCTTCTCTATATTCCAGCGTCTTCCATGATATTACAAACGGAACATATCCGTGGCCATTTGTGATAAAGATCGTCCGTAACAGTTAGCATAAACAGTCACATTACTATAAAACAAAATGCACCATTTATCTTGAACCTCTTTAAATTACTAAAATGACAACAATATATTTTTTTATTTTTAAAGTGGGACATTTAAATACCAAATGTTGTATTTAAGTGTTTGTACAGCAGGTTAAACACATCTTTGCTAGCCAAGGGTTAACATTGATCAAGGAAGCTACCGAAACAAGGTTCCTACTTGCCAAGTTGAAGTCACCACTTCGAATGTTTTACTGAGCCACAATGACTCGGTTAACCGTTACGGAATATCTGTGTCACAAATGCCCACAGATATGTTCCGCTTGTCGTAATCACAATTCGGTCCTGTCCTCATGAAATATTACCGGGTTTGTAAACAAGAGTAACACGAACGGTGCCACTAGTGGAACAGGAACTGCTTACTTTTCTTGAGCACCTAAGTTCACCGCCGGTTTTATAGTGGCTTTCGTGTTTGCAAACCTTAGTTGTCTTTTTCCTAACTAGATATTACGAACATTAATTATTTGTTTATTTTGGAAATGTTAATTAAGAGAGAGGGAGAGATAGCATGCATAGTAAAGTTAATAGTTAAGTATCTCGTCGATTGTGGATACATTACCGTGCCATTTTCATGTCAAAAGCTATCCTGTGGTGTGCAATACATACCGGTTTGACTTAGCTGAATTCTGAACAGCTTCATCAAATCTCTGAAACATGTACGATGTAAATGGGCAAGTCTGTTGCCATGTTATATTATATGCATGTCCCAGTTTATAATAATCCTGAAAAATAAAACTGATGTATTATTAACATATTTTCCGTTGCGTATATTATGCATGCATATTGGGGCCGTCGTGGTCGTGTGGTAGTTAGATTTACAATTTCCTGTGCAATCTATGTCTATCATCACCAAAGTTGTGTGTTTGAACTGCGTTCACGTCGAGGTTTACTCGTTATGTGATAAAGTTTGTCAGTGATTTGCGATAGGTCAGTGGTTTTCTCCGGGTACTCCTGTTTCATCCACCAATCAAACTGACCGCCACAATATGACTGAAATATTGGTGAAAGTGGCGTTAAACACCATAACCCTAACCTTTTAATACTATGAAATGATATGAATATATAATTTAGTGAATGAAACAGACAACTGTAGCAAAGGTTATAAAAGGTCCACTGTGTATGGTATACATACAGTGCCTGATTAAGGCAAGGGCTTTATGGGCTACAACCCAGAGGTCTCCACAGATTAAGAGAAATTAATTTACAGTGGAAAGTTACTTTTTTGTAAATGCAGAATGAAAGTATATAAGTATGCTGAATCATCTCTTTAAAAGGGGTTCAAATAATATACTGTTTAATATATTGGATTGCTTTTGTTAATTGGTCACTGGGGCCTCAAATTATCTGTAGCCCAGGGGCCAACAAAATCATAATCCGGTCATGTGTACGTAATATGATGATATTTACATCTGTACCTCTAAGTCTTTCATATAGTCGATTACTTCCAGATCCGTGACATTAAAGAACTGGCACCAATCAGATTTATTGTACAATCCAAGCTCAAAGGCACAAATCTGTTGCATTACTAAAACATCACCTGCAAAATAAACAAATAAAATACCATATCGATGATGTAAATGGTCTTAAATCTTCACCTTACAACAGGCCTCAAATGACTACTCATAACAAACTGTTTCTCATAAATAGCAGTAGCTGCACGTGTAATAAGTGTGGCATTATTCAAAGAAAATTTACTCATTTACGAAACCCGCACTTATGGGTGTGGATGAATTGTGTATTTCATTCGTCTTGCACAAGCAAAGGACGCCCCTTTCGAAGGAATTATACGCGACAGCCTACAAATCGGTCATATTTCTATACCACTGAGATCCGTCTACGTTGAAGGAAATGTGTTACAATTGTAAATACACACGATCATAGGTAATCGTATATGAAATCAGTCAGGGATGATGCTTATGGGTTTTCCGATAATACGCATGTGCGACGTAAAGTATATCGCGAATTATATTATGACATTGTTTGGCCATTATGTTGTCTGTCCTTCTTCGATTTATGGCTTCTGATTACTCTTTGGTATCTTCAAACTTTTTTTATGTAGCCAATGAAGGAGGACAGAACATATTAATAAATCGTGACTATTAAGAATAAACACTTTTACTGATTAACTGCTCCTAACAGAAATATTTAAACCAGACTGATTGATGCATCTAATCTAATATATAATATATATTTTCTTACCAATGTCAAGTGAAAGATTTCCAATTTCATTCTGTACTTGTTGAACGACATTACCTATCTCCACCCCATTCGCAAATTTTTCGTATTCAGTTAAAATGGCGTCATTATCATCAACTTCTTCTATAAATTTATTGCATGTTTCATAGAATCTAAGTCGTGTGTTCTCTTCTGTAGCCTTTGGTCTACTGATATCTGTTGGAAATGTTTCATTTAGACCTTGGTAAAAGTATTTGTAACTGGATTTAGTTCTATTTTTATAAGTCACAGCAATTTTAATGTTATCAATTTTTCCGTCCAATAACACTTTAAATCTTTTGCCAAATCTACCACCTAGCAATGTCATCTCCTTTTCGCCAAGAGCACTGAGCATGTCCTCATGGCTTTCAGCAAATGGATTACTCCATTTAGTAATGAAAGGATGATTCAAGTTGATGAATGAATTAGATTGTAGTCGTGTTTGTAGTGCTGACATACGCTTTATCCATTTAATTGTTGGATATCTTGCCCCGTGCCTTAAAAGTAGATTCAGTCCTTCTATTTGGCATGTCTGACCATCATGCAAAGTGGTGGAGAATTCATTTTCCGGCACAACTTCCGCTGCATTCCTCAACCAAAAATAAGGCGTTTTTGTGCTAAAAAGTGGTTTCATAAACGAAATATCACCACAAAGATATCCGAAAAATGATAGCAACAAAAAAATAACACTATTTGATAAATATTTCATTTTCTGTCCACTTATAATAACGATGCTTTTTCACAAGTGGATTGTAACCAAAAACACAACTTGACATCATAAAATCAGTCGACGGTGTCATGTCATATCATACACCTATACCTTGAATTATGTTGTCAATGCTTACATACCTGGAGGCATTATATAAAGGTACAATAACATTATTCTTTACTGACACAAAAATATAGATTTTAGGCAAAATGTAGGAAAATGGGGAAAAAACATTAAACGGGAAATGATTAGACAATATACATGTATATTATATTTCATTTGAATGTGTTGTCTTCACAGTAAATCAACATAAACATATTGATTAACTACGAATATGTACATTTTAAAGTAACATAATGGTTAACTACCAAAAGTTAAAAGTAACATATTGGTTAACTACCAAAAGTTAAAAGTAACATATTGGTTAACTACCAAAAATTAAAAGTAACATATTGGTTAACTACCAAAAATTAAAAGTAACATATTGGTTAACTACCAAAAATTAAAAGTAATATATTGATTAACTACCAAAAAATAAAAGTAACATATTGGTTAACTACCAAAAATTAAAAGTAATATATTGATTAACTACCAAAAAATAAAAGTAATATATTAATTAATTACCCCAAAAAAACGTAACATATTGATTAAATACCAAAAAAAAAAGTAACATATTGGTTAACTACAAAAAAAATAATAATAACATATTAGTTAACTACAAAAAATTAAAAGTAATATATTGATTAACTACCCAAAAAAGTAACATATTGGTTAACTACAAAAAATAAAAATAAAAGTAACATATTGGTTAACTACAAAAAAAAAATAACATATTAGTTAACTACAAAAAATTTAAAGTAATATATTGATTAACTACCCAAAAAAGTAACATATTGGTTAACTACAAAAAATCAAAAATCAAAGTAACATATTGGTTAACTACCAAAAATTAAAAGTAATATATTGGTTAACTACCAAAAATTAAAAAATAATATATTGATTAACTACAAAAAAAAAGTAACATATTGGTTAACTATCAAAAAGTTTTATAATTCAATCTATGTATGTATTCTGCTAATTGCCGATTTTTAAGCAGTGAAAATGACTTTGAAATTCGTATGAGATGCTAAACTCCCCAGTAAATATTTTTTTATTCAACGATAAACAACACTTGGTATAAATAGCAAGCTATAAAAGCATATAGCAAATATTTAAAAACAAACTTTTGAATGACACTATACTGTTTCCACTCTCTTTTCGTAATGAAAAGACTAGATTATCAGAAAAGACTAGATTATCAGAAAAGACTAGATTATCAGAAAAGGAATATGGGAATGGAGATAATTCAAGCTTCAACATACTCTCTTTAAATATTTAGTTGTATGGCAGAAACAGATACGTTCACAACAACAAAAACATGTCTTCTATAGAGATGGTGACTTTTTTCCTGCTTAGCTGTTGATTTCAATAGCATCTTAGATATCACTGTAAAATGAAGTCTGCTTCATGCGAATAAACGAACAGAACAGTCTGTGAGAATAGGAACACAGTTTGCACACATAAGGAATGTCGATTGTCTGTTGAAAAACACATCCAGCAAACATAACAAATATGCATGTCAATAAAAGTATTTTGATGATATCAATTTCAGGAAACTTTTTGTTAGAATCATATTGATATTTCTTGGCCAAATAAGATGTGCACAAAATGTACATGTATTTGTTGTTGGTCATTTGTTTATATAACAAAGTTGAATAGTTGTCTTTTAGTCTACAACGAGGAATATTCTTGCAAAACGCAATAGGTTAGGATTATGGTGCCCAACACCACTTTCAACAATATCGTGGCTGTGAGTTTTATTGGTGGAGGAAACAGGAGTACACACAGTGCTTAATGTTATTGCATAAGAACGGATACTTTGACTTAGCTAGTGACACATAACACGGAAGCCAGGTTTTGTCCGCCTAATTTGGATAGAGGTTTCGTGGAGCATTTAGCAGACCCAACAATATAATGATGTTTGTGAGTATCCAGTTTTTTCTATCTTTAGTAGAAATTCCAAAGGAACACAAACAGACCTATGATTGGTCATGATTTCTTCTCTCGTTGGGTTGCCAAGTCAATTGTTAATACCCAATTCCTTTCAAACAGTCTATGTAATATGATTTCTAGATACAAAAAACGATATTGTTAGGGGTATTGTCTATATTGACAACAGCACATTTGTCATGGAGGTAAGACTTTGTCACAGTTAAGTCTTTAAAAAACTTGCTGTGCGAGTGTTCATAAATGCTATCTCAGGACCCGGGTGGCTCAATGAGTTAGGTAGTTGGATTACCTAACAACTCATACAAGTCTATCACTAATACGAGGTGGGTTCGTGCCCGGCTTTGTAAATGACAAAAAAATGGTGCACTCGACTCGCATCCGCAAGTGATAAAGTTTACCAGTTGCTTACCCATGGTCGGTGGTTCTCTCCGGGTATTCCGGCTTCTTCCACCACTAAAACTGGTCGCCATGATATAGTTGAAATATTGCTGAAAGTGGCGTTTAACACCAAAATCAAATCAAATCAATCATAAATGCTATCTCGAAAATACTCTTTCATGTATTCCTCTTACCACATTTATTTGCTTATGATATTAGCAAATGAATACATCTACGTCGGGGTTCATTCAAAGCTTGTACATCTGTATAATGTTTCTCAGAAAGGTTTCTTTCCGATTTAATTGTCTTCATGCAACTTCAGGGGGTGAATGTACGTCATAATTGGAAGCCATTTTTGTGCCGCTTGAAGGTAAGTTTTTACGTATTTCTACCCCATCTCGAGTTTGCAATAAAAAAAAAAAAGATCGTGACAGTGATTTGCATATTTACGACTAACTAGATGTAATTGTAGTAAATATATCCTTGCTATACATTTGTAAAGTAATGGTTATTCCGGATGAATACTTTCACAATCATAAAAATCAAATAATAAATCTGGATATTCAAGATCACGTATAGGATATCTCATTTGGATGCAATAAAATTCGCAAAATTATTTGATTTGAATTTTGTATATTTCAGACGTACATGTAAACAATAGTTCACATTGTGTTCCGTTCAATTTTCCACAAATCTTCTTCAAATGGTATATTAATAAAGAAAAAAAGTCAGTTTGTCATTTCAAAAGATGCGTCCTTTGAAATCTGCTTCCACTGAACCTATTTATAGTATAAAGTCCTATAAATAAACTTTAAAATCTTACAAAATCAACCTTTATAATTAATAACACCAGCACCAGCTGTTCTTGTTCATTTGTACCATGTTTTGTAGCATATAACACATGACCTCATTTGTAGTATGCAACAAGCTCAATAATAAATCGGGGGACGTCGTGGTCGTGATCACATGGTAGTTGGATGTAGTGCCTATCACTGCTAAAGCTGTGAGTTCGAATCTCGCTCATACAATCTTATGTGATAAAGTTTGTCAGGGACTTACCGCCACTATATAGCTGAAATGTTGTTGAAAGTGGTGTTAAATATCATTACCCCCCTCCCTCAATAATAAATCTTAGCTGTGAGAAAACACGTTGAATTCAGATATTAACAACACTATTATCGCATATCAATGAGTAATACCTCTCTTTCTCTTTCTCATTAACGGAATGTTTATGTTCCTACTGAAACGCGATTCTCATAGAACATGTTCTTCTAATCGGTAATGTTTTTTGAACATGTACCGAATTGTTTTGCATATATTACTGCCCCAAAGATACGAGAAATGTAAACTTATAGTATCGGTGGTGAAATTTTATGGTTGTCATATAGAAAATTGCAGTGACTCAAGTGATTGTAGACAAAATACAATTATTAACTTGAGAATCTTGTAAAATTTCATTTCTGGAGTTTGTGTATTAGGACTAGTAAGGATGGTTATCAATTATGGAACAGTAATTCTTACCCGTCAGGAACCATCTACAATCACCTCTCTGTGTTTTTCCTTGTCAAAAATAATAACAAACTCGTAGCAGATTCATTAACAATCTTGAGTTTTTTAAATAGCTTGAAAAACAAAAATTATCACACTGTAGGAACAGTTCCAAATTCTAATAGAAAAATCTTATAAATTTAACAGTCAAAATCGCTACCTATACTTTTCACCCACACTATTATTTCCTTGCTTGTTACAGGTATTTCGATAACATGTGGCGGGTTAAACTAGCTTTAGTTGCTAAAAATATCTGAAATATACAGATGACACATCAAGTCAACCTGTATTTACAAAGTTGATCGAACGTTTGATCATGTATTTACACATATTTTATTACTTTCTTCTTGTTCACTCATATCTTGACATATTAAGTTTAACTGCAGTGACATTACAAAAATCGTGTGTATATATATAAATGTACTATGAAATAGTACTAAAATTAACAATTACAGGGGCGGATTCAAGGGGGGGGCGGGGGCGCACCCGTTCTCACCCTACCCCCCCCCCTCCCCCCACCCCCGCTAAAATTGGAAATAAATAGGATTTTTTTTGCGTATAATCGTGATTTTTCACACGAAATACCCCAAAAATTTTCGCGCCTCCCTCCGTTCGGCGCAATTTTTTTTAAGTGCGCCACCCCCTAACTTGAAATTCTGGATCCGTCTCTGAATTAAACTGTTTAAATACTTCTAAAACATGGAATTCACATCCTGTGCCAGTAGTGATGTGGTACAAAATCTAAAAATAACCAAACATTGGACGTATTCTACACATTGTCGGTATATTTTGTTAATATAGTTTCTGAAACTGTCATATTAATAAAGTATTTTTATCATCTCACTAAGGGCGGAGGTTTTGGCATATAATCTAGCGCGCCACATTTTATATTAAATTGCATGTACAAGTCCAGGAAAGTGAGCTGTCCAGTTTATGTGTTAGGTATCGATTTGTATTGGTGCTTTACACAGTCTAAGGTTCTCCTCCCTCAGACATAGGTGACCTTAACTGGGTTTGGTTATTCTGTTTAGGCCCTTTGGTTTACTTGTTCTCCTCCTTCAGGTATAGATGACCTCAGCTGATTTTGGTTATCCTGTTTAGGCCTTTGGTTTACTTGTTCTCCTCCCTCAGACATAGGTGACCTTAGCTGAGTTTGGTTATTCTGGTTAGGCCCTTTGGTTTACTTGTTCTCCTCCCTCAGGTATAGATGACCTTAGCTGAGTTTGGTTATTCTGTTTAGGCCCTTTGGTTTACTTGTTCTCCTCCCTCAGGTATAGATGACCTTAGCTGA
>MJUT01032536.1:434457-464189 GCA_002080005.1 Gigantidas platifrons
TATTCTAAAGTTGCTTACATAGAGGTAGAAGCATTTTCAGGAATGGTGGGGTTAAAAGAATTGGATTTGAAATTCAATGAGTTAGGAAGCGATTCGTTGCCAAAAGGAATCTTTCGTCGAATTCCACATTTAATAACATTAGATATATCTAACAATTTATTCATTCGACAATCGACGGAATATCCAGAAAGCGCACTTTGTGATCTTTCCGAATTACAGTTTTTGTACATTAGCGGAATCAATGGAGCAACATTTGGAGAAGGGTTTAAATCACTGATTAATCTATCAAAATTACAGTTGCTTCCATGTGATATTACGGAATTAAAAAATGACACCTTTATTAATTTGAGATACTTACCAATCAAAACCATGATTCTGAGCTGCCATTTAAAAAGCATCGAATCCGGCACATTGGAACAATTCCGAACATTGCAAAATTTGACAATTACATTCAATCAATTCATGAAAATATCACACCTTTTGTTAATTTTGAATGGACTGAAAGATCAAAATATGACACTTATAGACTTTTCTTTTAATAATTTTGACCGTAGAGGACTGGATGTGTTAACCCCAACCGAGTTTTCTTACCTAGGAAATATTTGTGTTAGAGAAGTAAACCTTCAACACAACCACATTAGTTTCCTTGAAGCAGGATCGTTTTCAATAATGAAATATATAGACTGTATTGAAACACTTAATCTTTCCAAGAACAACATCCATGGGGACCTACATCTGGTATTTGAATTCCACCAATTTTCAAATTTAAAAATGTTTGATATTTCAGAACAAATTGTTAGTCCAAGAACTCTTGGTAACATTCCTCTATTGTTTAAAACAGATAACAGATTATTTGATTCTTTTACTTGTACGTTTGCTTTACCACCAAAATTAGAGAAAGTGTATGGACAGAAAATAAGTGTTAGAAATACTCCCCTGGTTAATATGAATTTTACCTTTGGAAATAACGTTCAAATTGTGGATTTAAACTGGATTGAGTTTGATTCATGCAATGGCACGATTCGAGGATTAAGCAATGTGGAGACATTCAGAATGTCCGGTTTCAGATGTGAAGTCCTGAACCCTGCAATGATATCATCTTTTAAGAAACTTCGTTTTTTGGAAAGTAAGAATGCCTTTTTAGGTCAAGGTTTGCAATATGATAAAAATGCAGAATTTCTGAAAGGTTTAGACTTGCTCCAAATCGTCGATTTTACTGGTAATAACTTTGAAAATCTACATCAAAATTTATTTTTGTCCCAAACAAATTCACTTTCTTCCATCAATTTATCGAAAAACAAATTCAACAAGCTTCCGTTAGATTTATCTAAATTTTCGAAACTCAAAGATATTAATCTTATTAATAACGAAATAACTTTTTTGACAGATGCGGAAATAAATGACATCGATACACTGAATTCAAGAGTAAATAACACATTGCAGATTTATCTCCATGGTAACACAATACAATGCAGCTGTCAAACTCTAAGCTTTTTGAAATGGCTTTTTGAAACGCATGTAACATTGGATAACAATGGAAATTATTCATGTGTATATATTGACGGTAGTCGTAAAACTACATCGTATGTTTATCAAAATATCCATTTGTTAACTGTGGAATGTGCATCCAAAGTCTGGTTGATATTCTCTGTTTGCATGACTGCTGTCCTGATTTTAATAATTGTCATCAGTAGCATTGCGTATAGATATAGAATCGTGTTACAATACTGGTATCTGCACATGCGCCGGAAGTTCAGATTATATTCTAAATTAAACGACGAGCTCGAGAACTACAAGTACAATGCCTTCATTGCTTACCATCACGATAATTATAAATGGGTTTGTGGTCCTCTCTTATCATTCCTTGAGGAACAGAAGAAACTCACGCTTTGCCTTCATGATCGGAATTTCGTTCCAGGGCTTTTAATTGTAGACAATATATTTGAATCGATTTCTCAAAGCAGGAAAGTTATTTTTGTCATAAGCCGAAGCTTTCTGGATAGTTCATGGTGCAATTATGAGTTAGACTTGGCACGAATGCGAATGATTAGGGAAAATCAAGAAATGTTGATTGTTATATTCTTGGAAAAAATTGAAATGAACGAAATGCCGTTATCGCTACTTCGAATATGGGAAAATGTAACTGTTTTGGAAGCTGATGACTCTATCGTAACAACGCTTATACCGAGCTATCAGGATCTATTTTGGAATCGGTTATACGAGTCTGTTATAATGTAGTATTATGATACATCATTACTTATACACCGACAATAATACATTGTATGTATCTACCCACTGGATCGCCAAGGGATTCCGGGTAGTATAAAATATTGTTTAGATATATATTTGACGTCTGAACATTCAACCCAATAGTGTTAAAATTCTAATTTGTGCTGACACATTGTTTTTTTTTTACTCCAACGGGATTCGAACCTACACACGCATAGTATGGGCAGTGTAGGGTCGGAACCCGCTATTTATATATATATATACAATATATACATTGTATATATATATAATTTCGTCCATAAACGTCAGTGTGCGATAATGTAGATATTTAAACTGGTAACAGATATAATGTACCAGTTTAGGAACAGATTAATTAATTCCATGCTGTTTATTGATTTTCATAATATGATAAATAAAAAATGCCAAACTGTCAGAACAATTCCAAAATCCAATCTTATAATCGTAGAAACGGAGACAAGATCGATATCCCTAACACACTATTACACGACCGTTCACTTCCCTAGCTTGGTATAGATACAGTAATATGTGGCAAATATACGAAAGTCCAGAAGGATCATTCGAGATTCAAGATTCGAAATTCGAGATTCAATATCTGAAATTCGAAATTCGAGATTCGAAATTCAATATCTAAAACAACCAATCAAGAGAAAGCTTTTATATTAAGAATGTTTAATGGCCAATGAAATGTCTTTTAACATAATTTCATACAGAACAAACTAGAAGGGAAAAAATACAAAACTCTTTTCATTATATGAAATAAGTTCATTCATAAACTAAAATAAAAGAACAAACAAACTAAAATCAATAATAAAAATAATTAAGTTATTTAGAAAGACAGTCTATGAAACAAGCTAGTTGAGGGAGAAATCGCTTATCTTGCCCCCTCTTCATCCAATTATAAAATGCTGATAAAGCTGTCATCATCTCAATGTGACCTAACTATTCTTCTCTGTGTCTACATATCATATTTCCTAACATCTGCATTGAAAGTGAGGGGTTTTCCTCGTAATAATTTTGTATACTAACAAGATATATTTATAGCATTGCACATTCATATGATCAAAACAAAGATTGCAAAACAAAGAAATATTCCACTGATCTTTTAATATTTTAACACACTTATTAAGTAAATATTTTAGGTAATTTTCATAAATATGTATTTGCCAAAATTTTTATGCACATAAAATAAGTAAATATGTATAGCTTTATTAATTCGTTAATAGTGTCTCGTAAGTCGTTTATTAATGGCTGGATATTGATTGTTTTATATGTATATATTTTTATTATGATGATGATGTTTTATGACAATCAATATGTGACATTTTAATAAACAATTTTCTTATATATCTTTTCTTATATGTATATACAGCATCATCATATACCACAGGCGCACGTTTAATACAAAAACCAACCTCATACACTACACCATTAAACGCGCACCTGTGTCATATATATATTAAATTTCTATTTTCATTCAGAAAGACTAGTGTAGCTATTTATAGTTCATTCAGAAAGACTAGTGTAGCTATTTATAGTTCATTCAGAAAGACTAGTGTAGTTATTTATAGTTCATTCAGAAAGACTAGTGTAGTTATTTATAGTTCATTCAGAGAGACTAGTGTAGTTATTTATAGTTCATTCAGATGGCTATATTTAATTTGAAACTGATCAGGTTACAGTTGTGTTGGCTGTAGAAGTTTAATGTTTATATAACTGAGAGGTTTAACAGATAAAGAAGGATAGAGAGGTGGCAAGGGCGTAGTCAAAAGTGTGAGGGTGGGAGGGGGTGGGCAAAACTATGTTTGCCACCACGTTTTTTGCCACTATTAAGAAAATCTGAATGTTTACCATGAGAGTAAAAATGTTCAGGAAAAATAATCTTAAGAGGATGTGCACTAAGTCTGATTTTACAAATTGCCTGTCTTATTTTGAAATCATTAAGAAATGTATATTTTTCTCTAATAAAATGTTCCTTGAATGTAAAATATGTACGGAGTTTTCCCTTTTTGTCTTCATTTATACATTTTTTTAAATTATACCAATAACTAAGAAAACTATCACATAAAATTGTTTTCACATTGTTACATAGAGTGCCTACATAGACATTAACATTTGATATATTCATCTTATTTAATATTAGTAATATACTAGAATACCATGTATTTGTTTGGCATAAATTCAATTCCTTATTACAAACAAAAGCATCATAAAGTAAACCTTCTGATAAATTATTAAGCCTGTGAAAATATACTTCAACATTGACAGAATTACTGAGAAATAAATAGGGTATCATTCCAATTCTGACATAACTGCAATGTTACTTGCTTTTCGATTAACACCAAGAATATATTTCATAAATCTATTGTGCGACTTTTCAGTTATTCCAGATTTATCTAAAATATAATCACTATATATATATATTGCAAATATCCAGAAAGCTTTCTTCTCAGAAAATTATATTAATATATATTTAAAATATAAAATATATATTAAACATTTTATTTCTATATGAAAATGAAAGTTTTCTAGACATTGTCTTAGATAAAAGCATTATTTCAAAAGCGTCTTATCTGTTTAAATTAATTTTTAGGATAACAATTTCTTTTCCAAATTCTGCAGGCATGTGCTAAAAGGTGGAGTGGAGTGGAGTCTTGGAGACTCCAAATTGGAGTGGAGTCTTGGAGACTCCAAATTGGAGTGGAGTCTTGGGGACTCCAAATTGGAATGGAGTCTTGATTGAACATATGAATAGGTGTGTATTTCAATCTCCAGTGGGTACCTGGTACCAGGGATTAAGATTAACTTTTACAGACTAGTAGCCAACTGGGCTACAAGGGAAAAAAGGTAGTAGCCCAGACAAAAAGTTAATAGCCCAACTTTTTATGAAAATATCGCATTCACCGGTTGAGGATCGCGTTGTACCTGAAGTAGTTCAGTCCCATGCTGTTACTTAAGGTAAAATTTGGAACTCCGGTGCTGCTGGGGTTTGAAAAATAGATATTCCTTCGGCAGGAAAATCATACCCATTTGAAGTACGAAAACTATACCCATTCAATTAATTATTCGCTAATTAGTGAAAAAAACGAAGTAACCAAACTTCAATATGTCTTCCAATCAGAGTCCCATTCTTTGTTTCTCAAATACTGAAGTCTCGGACGTCAAGCGATATTGCTTAGTAAACTTTGTTTGACCTTTTGTAAAAACTGACGACGATTGTGTACAATGAAAAAATGCAAAATATGGACATCAATTTTGCATAAACAAAACACTAGAAATAAAACCATACATAATAATATATAATATTTATCAGGCACGTGCACGTGCACTGCAAAATGACCGGAAAGTCAACTAATATAAATGTCTTTTGAGCAAATTAACCAACGAATGACTAGGATAGAATTATTTTAGTGAGAGTAACAAAATAAAATGGGACAAAATTGTCGGATCACTTTCAAAATGGCACTTGCACATTTTCATAATGTGTACAAAACATCTGCAAAGTTTCAAAATTGTAGGTTAAAAACTGTCGGATTATACAAACTTTTCCCCGCCCGGTAACCCTCCAGCCGGCCAAAAATCATGCAGACAAGGGTCACGTATCAATAAACAACAGTAAAAAAGTTTCAAAATACACAATCTATTTACTAAATACATGTAATAGAATAAAAGTGTAATACACAATAAATAACCTTTAGATTTAAACATATGAACGGTGCATTTCTATCTAAATTTATACAAATCATATTGTATATTTGAAAATTATTTGTACTATTTTTCATTGATTTCAGATGAAATACACCCCTATTCATATGTTCAATCAAGACACCACTCCAATTTGGAGTCTCCAAGACTCCACTCATATGTTGATGAAACAGACACATAAAATAATTAAACCAGACTAGTTATGCAAAATTAAACAGTGAAAACATTAAAACATGCTATGTTATATAGTGCTATGTGGGAATATTGTGTCACCAAAGTGTGTTGTTGATCAACTTAGCTTTAATTTTATAGTATGATGATAACAATGATGAAATAAAATTCTGTTTTTAAATTCCACATAATTTGTGAAGTAAAAATGATAAATTTTGGCAAAATAATATGGGGCACCCCTTTGAACCCTCTTCTACTTCGGATTTGTCAACGTGTGATGAGAGTTTTATATATATAACCATAATTTGGAGAGATGAAATTTTGGCTACATAATTATATAACAATGTCGTTCCTAGTTCACAGAGAGTGTAATAATTATGAAAGAATATTCTCCATTACTGTGAACTGCTATATTGACGAAATTGTCATTTTTATTGATTGTTTTATTTACTCGTGTAGTAATTTGTTAAACGGCATTTAATTGCCCAGAAAGAACATCAGTTTGTTATCTTTACACCCATTGGTTAATCAGGATATTGAATTTCGAATCTCGAATTTCAGATATTGAGTCTCGAATTTCAAATCTCGAATTTCGAATGATCCGTCTGGGCTTTCGTACAAATAAGATTTATCAATAGTGTTGTTTTCGTCATCCCGAGTATGTACATTGTAGGATCGTTGTATTTTCTCACCAGAGGTGGGCGTGGTCGTTTGGTAGTTAGATTTATACCCACCTATGCATTCAATATCTACTACAAATAAAAGTAATGAGTTCGGTTCTTACAGTGGGATGTATTAGATATAGTATTATATAGTGTCCATGACTCACAGCAGATGGTTTTCTCTGGGTGTTCTGGTTTCCTGCCACAAATATGTGAGTTTTATTTCAATTGAATACACGATATGATTTTTTTGGAGACAATAAAGAGTTGAAGATATCAACATGGTCATAAGATGCCGTAAATCCAAGGAAAAAGAAAATATGTAATGGCCAATCGAAAACGGACTAAGAATGATTTACAAAACACTACACAGAAAATTAAAGATTAAGCAACACACATCCCACTAAAAACCGGATGAACTCATGTGTTCCGGAAGAGATAACAAATCCTGTTCCACTAGCAGCACCCGTCGTTTTACTGTTAAACGACAGGGATATCATCTGGTATGGAGATCGTGTTTGGACACCAGTATGTGTAACGTTTGCCGTGCTGCAAGTTAGTGACCGCTACATTGATAAAATGAAAAACAAAATGTATCACACTGTTGGATCAGTTCTAAAATCTAACCGAAACTCCGAAGAAAAAGAGGCAAAATCTATAGCCTAACAGATATATCATGGTGTCCCATTTTCCTGTTTTTGGTGCATGCACTTGAATAGAAAGTGGCCGGGTTAAGCTAGTTTAAAGTCTCAAATATAACTGAAATATTATTGAACTTTAATATTAAAACCATTACCTATCACCATTTAATTTGTTTAATGATTTTAATTTGAATCCGACATTTTTAAGTTTTCGTCCATATTAAGATGGGAACACTTTGCAATAATAAAGAATACATGTCTTTCGTTGAAATACTATTTAAATATGGAGATTATACTCACATAAAAGGTTGATTCTTTTTTGAATTCCTGGTAATTGAGATATTTCACCATCACAGGAAAGTGTCTATCATTAGGCAACCCATATGAGGGCGATATTCACTACTTTCTTGAATGTTCCAGTTTAGCCAATGTAAATAATATTAAAGTTTTACTAACACCCTGTATCTCATGGCAATAATATTAGCATAGTGCTATCACCCTGTAACTCGATGCAGCAATATTACAAGGCGTCCTAATATTTATATAATGCTATCACCCTTCATCTCAAGGCGTCCTAATATTTATATAATGCTACCACCCTATATCTCAAGGCGTCCTAATATTTATATAATGCTATCATCACCCTACATCTCACGGCGTCTTAATATTTATATAATGCTATCACCCTACATCACAAGGCGTCCCAATATTTATATAATGCTATCACCCTGCATCTCAAGGCGTTCTGTGTGTATAAGTTTCTGCCACGTTTTTTTTTTTTTTTTTTATAAATACAACTCTTCATATTTATGTCGTATATCAACAAAAATAATTATTTCATCATTTTTAAGTTAATGCATCATTTCAAGAATTTTATGATAAAGTCCATTTATTATAATTTTGTTTGACCATATACTTATGTTACCACCGCTAAATCTGCCATGAGAGAATTCAAAACAATGGTAATAGAATCGCAACATTCATATCATTTAGAACTTCGATTCTAGACAGCGAAAAATATGAAACTGTTACCGGTATATCGATTCAGTGGAAAAAAGTTTGGAAATTATTGTTCTCATATAATATGGGGGCCGTTGTGGTTGCGATTTATGGTAGTTGAATTTACAACTACCTATGCAATCAGTGCCTATCACCACTAACGTTGTGAGTTCGAATCCTTCTCAGGCGATGTGTACTCGATACAACATTATCTGATAAAGTTTGTCAGTGACTTGCGGCAGGTCTGTGGGTTTTTTTGTTTTTTTTCGTGTACTCCGGTTTTCTCCACCAATAAAACTGACCGCCACGATAAAACTGACCGCCACGATAAAACTGACCGCCATGATAAAACTGACCGCCACGATAAAACTGACCGCCACGATAAAACTGAAATAGTGTTGAAAGTGGCGTTAAACAACATAACCATACCCATAAAAAATATATTATCCAACTTGCCATCTGGATAAAACCAGGGGCGGGTCCAAGGGGGGGGGGCACCCGGCGCGCGCCACCCCTCCCCCCTAAAATTGGAAAAAAAAGGTTTTTTTTTTTAGTAAAATCGTGATTTTTCACACGAAATACCCCAAAAATTTTCGCGCCTCCCACCGCTCGGCACGATATTTTTTTATGTACGCCCCCCTAACTTGAAATCCTGGATCCGCCCCTGAAAACACACTATGCTTAAATGCCATTTTTCTTGGGGAAAAAGGTATTTTCTTTATTTCGTACGATAAGTTAAGTTTGCTTTGACACAACTCATTAATTGTTATGCAATGTTAATTGATAAAGTAAGCTCTCTTTCTCCTTTTACGATTTTCACGTTGCCATTCTATTATTTTACAACTTGCTTAGTTAAAACGGGCATTTTTTTTAGATTGAACATCTGCTTTGAGACGGGGGTAACATGCGTTCATGGAGTAGCTTTTTATTCCATTGAATAATTCCTGACAAAAGTATTCCAATAAATTTGTTGTACCTATTACTGTTCCAATATATGAGTTGTTTTTCTTTCTTCTGTGACACTTCAAAGTTCAAACTTTATTTAAACACTTGAGCGACCGGGTCATTATCTTGTTCATTATTTGCCAATCGGTTAACTATATGAATATGGATTACCTCCCTTTTATCACAAATGTGAAATAAAAAAAATCTTGATTCATTTTAAGATTTACTGAATGGCGGATTTACATAACATCATTTTATTTTAATAACAAAGGAAGTGTCCTGTATTAAGTGGATGATTTCTTCTTCTTTTTTTTTTGTCTTTTCATCAGAGTCTAGATTTTGGGGAGCACGTACACAGAGGTTGTTGTCCGTTGTTAGGCCTAAATGTCTTCCTAAGAAATGTGAAAACTCTTACATGTTTTTGGTTTTTTTTCATGTAGTATTATGCAAGTTCTTTTTAATTGTCTGTATTTTAAACCGTTATCAATTTTCCTGACATTCCACGGCCGTATGCCGGGTCTGAATAAAGTGAGACAAAGGGGGGTCTGAGGGGATATTTCCCCCAGCGGGTGTTTGGGGGGCAGAGGGTAAAGGGGGTCCGGGGGCGAAGCCTCCGGAAGCTGACGCCTTTTTGTAATTTTTAGACTAAATTCTAAATTGAAAATGCCTTTTAAAAGTCAGAAATATAACTGTTTACTGCATATTGTACCCTCTCAGACCTGTTTGAGCGTTATTCTAGATATTGCCAGTTAGTTGGATTTTCTAGACATATTTTTTTCTGGGAATCTGGTAAATGTGTTATTTCATTCATAACATGGAATATGCAAATCCACACTGATGTTTTGAAAGTTACCTTCATCTAATTATGCCCCCGCGACTATTGGTCGGGGGCATATTGTTTTACCCCTGTCCGTGTGTCCGTGCGTTCGTCCGTTCGTCACACTTAGTATGCATAGTTTGTCCGGCTAACTCCTCCTACAGTTTTTGAGCTAGACCTTTTATATTGTATAGACAGAACGTGAACTACACTGAAGGTGTGCATATTATATGGATTTTGATTTTCAACAATCTTTTACAAAATTATGCATATATGAACTTAGCCACTGAAACCTGTTAAGGTGTAAACAACGCTCCTTCACATTGTTAGGTACAGATTCATTTATTTCAGTCATATCTGCTTGATGCTGAATAAGCAAAACATTGGTTTACCCTTTTGCAATTATAACCGCGGGGGCATTGTATATGTCTTACAGACACAAACTAAAACACAAACACCTTTTAAAGTCTATACATAAGTTTTCTACATCATACCCGATGAATAATATACAATTCCTTGAAATTAAGTTATATTGAAAATCCATTTTGGCTCTTCAAGACGTTTTCTTTGCATTATACCCCTACACATTCCTCAGAACCAAACCAAAAGTTAAGGTAGTAAATTGGGGGGGGGGCGGGGGTTGAGGTGAATAAGGTTCAGACGGGGGCATTCAATTTTCTAGTTTTCGTTTTTGTCTTCAACCAATTGTGAAGTGACATGATGACTTTCTGGTACTTCTGCAATGTTTTTTTTTTTTGCGGGAGCAACTTCGGATATTCTCATAGTTTTTCATCTGAATTTATGACATACAGCTGCCGAATAACACTGTCACTGTCTAACAACTGTTAATCGAATATTACGTCCAATGAATTTATAATCCGTGATATTAGCAATGGATTTATGGGTGAAATTAGACAAATTTTGGGGAAAAAAAAGATTGTATTTGTTTTCAAAGGTTATACTTGCCGTTTCAAAAGTGAGGCATTTACCTCATTTGCCTATTGCGCTACGGCCATGCATTTTAAAACATATTGTTGTCCTTTGGAAAAATATGTTTCCTTCTTTTGATATTCCTTTCAAAATTCCAATGATAGTAAGTTTCAGTATGAAATTTGATTTCCCCTCTCAAATTAACAACAGTGAAATCTCTTTATATATTTTAAAGAATTCTTTCCGTGGCTCATACGCTACTCTCCTTCGCTCAAGGTGACAACGGAGCTTGAAACCGATTAATCAGTCTATATTTTCACACCCTACAACCGGCTATCTGGACAGCAGATAGCTACCGGGAACTCAGATCATATATCTACGTCACACGGAATGACAGGTAGGAATTTCTTTGACGTTTTTGTGCCATTTTATCTACTTTTTGGATTTTAAATTTATGTCTGATTTGTTGCGCTACAAATGAGAAATTTGCATACCAAATATGACAGTATAGATTTTAATATTTAGTAAGTTTTCAATCAATGAAGATAGAATTTGACATTTTCAACAGAGAATTCTTCAGAGCATTAACGTTTTCTCTAAAATTTCAAAAGAAAGCACAACTTTCTATCATTTACATGAAAAATATAGTGTTTCTTCTACATTCCTGTACAACGGGAACTCGAGGTGTTATGTAGTAAGAATATTATACGCAATTTCATTCCAATGGTCAAAATGTTTTGGCTATCGGCGACAGCAGATTGGGCTAACAAGAACATCATATTAGTGGAGTTAAATGGCAATCGGGAACATGAAAAAAATTAAAAGAAATTCCATTGTTAATTAACTTTTCAAAATGTTTTGGCTATCGGGGACAGCAGATCGGGTTATATAAACGGTTTCTTCCAAAGAGATATTTAGAAAATATCCAACCAGTGGATTCTCAGTATGTAGATCAATAGACTCCATATTATCTGAAATTGATCAAAAATGAAATATTACAAAACTTCTAAATATCCTAATTCAATCAAATATTTGAAAAGAAGTAATTTTCAAGTGATTTCTCATTTTATCCACATCAAGGTCATTTCCAAAGTCAATGGCAACGGAAATCAATACAAGCAAAAGCTAATACTATGGTTTTGGACAACAAACTATTTTTTAATGGGTTTCACAGCCTCGAAAATATATTTTTACATCGGAACAATCTCAATGTTTTGAAATTTAAAGGCAACCATTAGCAATGAATTTCAATATTTGAATTATTTTAAACACTAATGGGTCAACTTATTACAAGATAAACCAGAAATAAGAATCCATGTCACTGTTGTTCCCGATTGCCAACAAATGCTGTCAGTGATAGTCAGTTTCAAAATAATCTGCTGTCCCCGATAGCCAAAACATTTTGACCATTGGAATGAAATTGCGTATAATATTCTTAATACATAACACTTCGAGTTCCCGTTGTACAGGAATGTAGAAGAAACACTATATTTTTCATTATATGATAGAAACTTGTGCTTTCTTTTTAAATTTTAGAGAAAACGTTAATGCTCAGAAGAATTCTCTGTTGAAAATGTCAAATTCTATCTTCATTGATTGAAGACTTACTAAATATTAAAACCTATACTGTCATATTTGGTATGCAAATTTCTCATTTGTAGTGCAACAAATCAGACATAAATTTAAAATCCAAAAAGTAGATAAAATGGAAGAAAAACGTAAAAGAAATTCTTACCTGTCATTCCTTCTGACGTAGAAATGATCTGAGTTCCCGATAGCCATCTGCTATCCAGATAGCCGGTTGTAGGGTGTGTATTTTGAAGTTGTATAAATTGTGCATTGCCAAAATAATGTAAAAATGTATACAAGTATTCAATGATTTTTTTTGGTAGTTTTATATGGTTGTAAACGCGTTGACAGAAGTATATTTTTGTATGAAGCGAGATACACTACAATAAAATTACAGAAGATTGCATTCAGTTCTTACATTATACTCAAATTAGTATTAAATCTGTCAACATTTTTTCTCTCTGACTAACAAGTATCAATGATTTTAAGTAGGTGTCTAGAAAGTTTGAAATGAATTGCAATAATTATATAATTATTCGATTTACATAAATTGTGTGCGACATTTTCCGCAAGCGTATATATTGATTGATTGATTTTTGGTGTTTAACGCCACTTTCAACAATATTTCAGCTATATCATGACGACCAGTTTTAGTGGTGGAGGTAGCCGGATTACCCGGAGAGAACCACCGACCATGGGCAAGCAACTGGTAAACTTTATCACTTGCGGTTGCGAATCGAGTGCACCTCTTTTTGTAATTTACAAAGCCGGGCGCGAACCCACGCCGTATTGGTGATAGCGCAAGCGTATACATAAATTACCGTCTTCCAATCAAAGTATACTACCAATTTGTACTCTTAGACATATCAGAATCGAAATAAATCATGGAAGCCAGAATGTGTTTTGAGTTTTAACATGGATTGGCGGATATTAGTAATTTTTATCCCTCGCTTCTGGCTCGGGATAAAATACTAATATCCGCCAATCCATGTTAAAACTCCCAACTTCTTCTTTGTTTCGTATATCCCTCCTATTTCGGAGCACTCGGAAAATTCCGATTTCTTATCAAAATTTGCTAAAACGGTGAAACCCGGCACCACAGGATAAATATATTTACATAAGAGCTTTATTGTATTAAATAAGTAAATAGACAAATTAAATAAAAGGTAAAATAATATTTACACAGCCTTATGAAGTCTTAAATATATATGTCTTAAAAATATATATGTGTGTTAGAACTATAGTAACTATAATATAATAAAATTACTCAAATGTAAAAAGGGCACCGATTGTCTATAAGTTACTATGAATTATATCAGTAATTATTATACATATATGTCACATAGAGGTCGCCTTACTTGCAATTACTTTACACTGTAAGCTCTAAGCCTTTCTACGTGTATAAAGTGACTAAAGTCTCTAGTAAGCGATTCTATCTCTCCCAGAAAAGTTTTGTCGTCTGGTAGTTTCTCAGGGGCTAACATCTGACAGTCCACAATAAGTTGACAGATTATTGCCATGTCATTAAAGTTCGTTGGCCAATTTGAAGAGCCAATTCTGTTTATTACACAGTTTTTTTTTATCTTTGGAAAAATATATTTTCCTGATATTGTTGTATGCTGGACATCTAGTGAGTACGTGTTCTAAATTTTCCTCGACTAGCCGACAAAGCGGACAAGTAGGATCTATCTCAGCCTGATTAAACTTCACCTTTAAAGTTTGTAACATGTATGTGCCAGTAATCATCCGTACTTTTGTAAATGCTTTTCTAATGTCTGTTGTAGAGTTTCTTATTGTGTTCCAAACGTTGTGAGTTTTTCCTATTTCTAGATGCTGAATAGACAGCATGTTTAATGTTGACTTTCCATTACATTCTTCTTTTAGTTGGCTTGACCAGTATGTGTTAATGGCATTTTTGGTTAGTTTTTTTCCAATATTCGTTACTAAATTGACAGTTCATGATTTCAAGAAAGGATGGTAGGTAGTACATGTTCACAATGTCAGTGATTTTGATGAAGAAGCTTGTAGACTTTCCAGCGATATTTTGTCGAAAAGCGATTTCTCTGATAGAATTATTATTACTCATGGCCACAGAGTGTAGAAGACTGGGATGTCTCTTGTGTAGTTCTCCGATGATAGGTAACATGCCAATAATGAGATACACTGCACAGCTTGCTGTTCTATTAGGCAAAGATTGAAGTTGTTTCAGAGTGCCTAGGTGAAAGCTACATAAATTGTCGTGTCTTTGCTTTGGAGATTCAATGTTTCAAAACCGTACAGCAGTCTAGGCAAAACATAGACTTGGTATATTTTGCATGATGTCCTAGGGTTGAAACCGTTAGTGTCATGTACTCCAGTTTTGATAAGTGAGTAAAGTGTTCTTCTCGACAAAGATATTCTATCGTTTATATTGATTTTTGATTCTTCTGATATGGTTCTTTTAAGGCCAAGATGAGTTGTTTCTGATATTCAAATTTCATAATAGTATTGCCAAGTTGAAAATTATTGAGTTCTTCCTTAATAATTGCGGACTTTTGTTTGCTGGTGCTTTTGATGATGGTGTTGCTTTTGACAGGGTGAATTTGAAAGCGATGATCACCGGCATAGTTGTGGACTGTGTCTAACATTTCTTGAATTTCAATGTTGTCGTTAGATAGGAGTACTATATCATCTGCACAGTTTGGACATCCGAAATATGTGGAACCTAATGATATACCAACTCTATGTTTTTCGAGATTAGCCAACAGTTCATTTATATATTGTTTATAAAGATGAGAAGACAACACTCCTCCTTGCCTTACGCCTTGATTTATGTTAAAACTAATACTTGTCTCTCCTTGCCATTTTACAGTTGAAGTAGTAACGCCTTCATGCAAGTTTTGTATGATGTCCCAGAATTCTAAATCTATTCCAGTAAAATTTGATGATTAACAACGTCGAAAGCTTTTTGACTGTCTAGGGTGGTAACGAATAAAGTATTTTTGTCAGAGATTTCTGTACAAATTTCTGATAGAATTAGTGCAGCCATATTTGGAGATAAACCTTTTGTGAAGCCAAATTGCATGTTTGATTGAGTGCTGTTATCTATTTCTGATTTTTCTAGTAGGATATATTCAAAGATTTTTCCATGTATTGATGTTACTGTGATCCCTCTATAATTTTCAGTTTTAGTTGGATCTTTCCCTTCTTTGGGTATAGGTGTAATTATTCCAGTTTTTAATGAGTTGGCAACTTTTCCTTCTTTGAATATTTGATTGAAGATATTTTGGTAAATAGACAAGGCCGCCACTCCAGCAAGTTTGATAAGCTCCGTTGTTATTCTATATTCGTCGGCAGATTTACCATTCTGTAATTTTTGACGAGCCTTTCTAATTTCCTATGTGGTGATATTTACTTTCTTTTTCTTCTTTAATTTTGAGATTTCTTTGATTAAATCGCATATGTTTTGGCAATTAGCAGCCAATTGGTAATTGAATTCAGCTTTATTTTGAGGTGTAGCTAACTCACAAAAGTAGTCTGCGAAGAGAGTTCTCTATTCATTTGGATTAGATACTGATTTATCATTCATTGCTATACTGTCAACTATAGTACTTTTGGTATCTGATTGGTTCCGTTTTATTAATTGAAAAAATGCCTTGTCATAGGATCAGATTCTAGTTTTTCTGAAAATTGTTGACGCTCAATGGCACTTTCTTTCCTTTGTTGTCTTCGTAAGGTTCTTTTGGCTTCTTTTCTCTCTATAAATAATTTGTGACCGTTTCTGGGTCTTCCTTCAATGTCCCATGCACGATATTTTAGCTTGCTAATTTTTATAAGATTCCGGACTTTTGGCGAGGCTTTTTTCTTGAAGCCATTTAGCTTGATAAGACGTTTTGGTACTGTCTTTTCTGCTGTTTCTAGCAATAGAATATTGAAATGATCTAGTTTTTCGTCTGTTTGACTATTGTTACAATCGAATTGTTTTTCGGCATGTAATTTTGTGAATGTGGAGTGGAATACTTTCCTATCTGCCTTTTCCCATAGAAATTTAAACACCTTTTGTTTATTTTTCTTCTTTTGCTTTGATGTTGTCATCTTTTTTTATGTTAAAGCTGTTACTGGAAGATGGGTAGATAAGTTAATTGGATTTTCCTTAAGTACATTTGTAGTTTCTAATATGTCGTTGTTGGAAATGATATAATCAATCTGCGAAGATGATTTTCCATCGTTATGAAAGAAAGTTTGTTCTGATTTCATATTTGGATGTATATATAGGTTGTTTTCATTGATGAATTTGTTTAATTTTGAGTCATGACTGTTGTTTCTGTCATCGAGTATGATTCCATTCATGTCGCCACAGATAATGACTGTATGTGTTTCTTCGTACTTGTCCAATATTGATCTTAAAATGTCGAGATTGACTTGGTATTCAAGGTCTGAATTTATTTTCTTTGTTGGCATATAGACATTTACAAGGCAGGTTGGTTTGGAATTGGTATTGATATCTATAGCAAGTATTCTTTCATTGCCGTCTTGTAGTTTTGTTACGTATTTGTCACGTTCTTTTGACCATATTATTGAAATACCTCCTCGCCCTCTTGGAATTTGGAAGTTGGATATTGGATCATTACAATTGTGGCACCGAGTATACGTTTCCATGTGTGGAATTTGCTTATTTAAGTAGTCTTGCTCGAATGTCCAGAGCCAAAGTTCTTGTATACATAAAAATGCTTGGTCTTTAGTTAGCAATTTGAGGTATTCTTTGTTTGCCTTTAGACCTTCAATATTACATGTAGCTATACTTATATTCTGCTGTTGTATTCCGTGTAAATTGGATCCTGGTTTGGTGGAACCTTTTTGAGGCTTGGTAGTGTTAAAAAAATGCTGCTGGGTACGAGTATAGCTCGGAGAAACCCGTGCTGACTGGTTTTGTAACTTCTCTTGATTACTATCAATTGTTGTTCTGAAGTCAAGGTTGTTGTCTGGAGGATGATCATCGTGATGTTAGTTATCATCATTCTTATTATGTGCATTTGATTTCATGCATCGGCTTCTTGGTTCACTATCTATTGTAGAGCGAGAGCGAGAGTTCACTATCTATTGTAGAGCGAGAATGTTGTTTCTCGGCTTCTTGGTTCACTATCTATTGTAGAGCGAGAATGTTGTTTTTCGGAATATCTTTCATTGCAAGTTTGTTGTACGTGTCTGCTTGGGTGGATTGTTGTCCTTGTTATGGACTCAGATGGAGGAGTTTGATAACTGCTTTGCGAGTATACAGGCATTGATTGGCTAGTAACTGTATATTGTTTATTAATAGCTGGAGCTTGCAGCTGTTGTTTTTGTTGGTATTTTTCTTGGCTATTCGTTCGTTGATCAGTGTAGCTCGGAAAAACCCGTGCTGGCTGATGATGTCCTTGAGATTGTTTAGTCTCTGTATGCTCTGTGTTGGTAATTAGTGGCTGGGATTGATGTTTTTGCTGAGATCTTCTTTGGCTATTAGCTTGCGGATCAGTATAGGTATAGCTCGGAAAAACCCGTGCTGACTGATGTTGTTCTAGTGGTTGTGGTGTTTGACTAATATTAGGCTGGTTGAGTTGATATTGGTTTTGTATTTGCTCTATCGGTTGGTTATAACGTTGGTTCAGATGTAGTTCAGGCTGATTGGATTGAGTCGCTGGATACTGCATGTTGGTAGTTGGTGGCTGCGATTGATGTTCTTGCCAAGGTCTTCTTTGGCTGTTCGCTTGCGGTTCAGTATAGCTCGGAAAAACCCGTGCTGACTGATGTTGTTCCAATGGCTGTGGTGTTTGGCTATTGTTAGGGTGGTTGAACTGTTGTTGGTTTTGTATTTGCTCTATCGGTTGGTTGTAGTGTTGGTTCAAATGTAGTTCCAACTGATTGGGTTGAGTCATTCTTTGATCATATTGATGAGTTATAGGTCGATTGAGTTGGTCTATGCATGCCGGTTGGCTCGGTACTTGAAAAGATTGAGCAAGATAGTGGTCTTGTTGTCCTATGTATGCAGGTACAAAAGCTGAGTTCAAGTTGCTTTGAATGTGTGACATTTGCCGTACAAACATACTTTGTTGTAGCTGCATGGCCATTTGTGCACATGTGTTGAGTAAGTTGATGTTCAAGCATTTTTATGTTGTTCATTATGGGCTGTATTTGGCAGTTGTTTTGGTTGAAATTACTATTACAGCTGTGATTCTGATTGCTATCTAGATGGTTACTATGTATTTGTGGTGGTGTTACTTGGGCTCTCTGTTCTAGTTGGGCTAGTCTAGTTTCCATGAGTTGTATGGTTTTGTCTCTGTCGTTTACTTTTCTTTCTAGTTCAATGATATAGTTTCTTTGCATCGAGTCAGCCGTTTTCTGTTTTTGAGAATTCCCAGTCGCTTTCCTTGTTGTTTTTGTTTCCTTTAATGGTTTAGTTGTTATTGCTGATGGTGGCAATTCATTGTTGTTATGATTAAGTATTATTTCTGAGGTGTTATTATGGTTTTCTATTTCCAATTCTTTTGTGTTAGGTGTGGAAGCTGTTGCTCCAGTATAGCTCGGAAAAATCCGTGCTGACTGTGATAGCGACGATGAATCGGTTTGTACCATGTCAGTTTCTGGAGTCTGTGAACAAGGCACAGTATAGCCCGGAGAAACCCGTGCTGACTGTGAATTTGCTAATTCGTCGTGTTGTTGAATAGTATATTCTGGTGGCAAATTTTCAGTTTCAGGGTCATATGATATTTCTTGTAGTTAATTTTTGTTGCTTAAGACATGGTTTTGACTGATGAATATAGCTGAGTTGACATTTGATGGTAAATATAGTTGATTCTCAACACATTGTATACAGACGTAAGGCATATCTTTGTCTAGTTTGTCAATGTCTGTATTTGATAGACTAATACATGTAAAGTGATATCAGTCATCACACTCTTCACAAGCAATGGTGTTAAGATCTGCAATCTGCATGCATGCAGGACACGTAAACTCATTTTCAGATTCTACGTTGTTAGTATTTGTAATACATTTTGTGGTATTAGACGATGTAGTGTCTTCATTGTCATGATGTTGATTGTGTTTTACAAAATGTATATTATCCTGATTTGTTTGACTGTTTACGGTACATCAGTTATGGTGTTTTTTATTCTCATGTTCATGTTATCAAGATTGTCATTTTGATCTCGTACAAGTTGCTGAATTTCTGGTAGTATGTTTTCAGTAAATAGATCAAGTCTGCCTCCATTGATTAACATTGATGAGCTAGTGTGGTAGCAGTTAATTGTAAATTTAAGTTGGTTGCCAGCTTTTCCGGATCTAGGCAAGTTAAGAATGCGATATTTAGATTCGACTTCAGCTTTATTCTTATCTTGACCATTCTCTTTAACTATAACATGTCCTTCTTTTGTTGTAAAAATTTCAAGCATTTTTGGTAATCTTGTTCTAAGAAGTTCATAAGCAGCAGTGCTAAATATAGCCTTAGGTTATTTTTCATTTTTTCTTCAATGCGCAAATGTTCAGATATACAGTTGGTGAGTTTCTTTTCTATAGCTTTTTCAGCATTTAATTCATACGTTTTTACACTCTGTTGAGCCAAATCAGCTGGTTTTTGTGGACTTAAACTGTGGCGAGTTAGGTTTGTTTTTGAAGTTCGCTGACTTTTGCGAAGTGTTCTGGTGGTATTGTTATTGGATGCCATGACTTCCATAGGCTTTTATTTACAAGTTTAACTCGGAGAAACCCGTGCTGACTGTAATATGACTTTCTCCTCAAAGATGGTTGAAATTTTGTTTGGACACTGACCGTTAGATTAAATTTCTAATATTTGTTGAATTTTGATGCCAGAATAGCTCGGAAAAACCCGTGCTGACTGCTAGAAGCTTACTGTATTATTTTGGATTCAATTCTAAAAAAGTTTGTATGCCAGTTTACCTCGGATAAACCCGTGCTGACTATGCTAAAGTTTTCTCCTCAAAAATGGTTGAAACTCGATTTGGGTAATGACGGTTGGATTAAATTTTAATATTTGTTGAGTTCTGGTGCTAGTGTAGCTGGGAAAAACCCGTGCAGACTGGTGGAGGTTGGCTGTATTATTTTGGATTAAAATCTAGAAAGGTTTGTAAGCCAGTTTAGCTCGGACAAACCCGTGCTGACTGGTGGTGGTTGGCTGTATTATTTTGGATTAAAATCTAGAAAGGTTTGTAAGCCAGTTTAGCTCGGACAAACCCGTGCTGACTGGTATTGAATATTACCGTTGAGAATTATATACTGTGTTTATATATATTTGTGTTAATTCCAACAGTCTAGCTTGGTTTGGTCACTGATTTTTCGTAGCCAATACCTTGCGAGAGTGTGCCCCGGATGAATACCGTCAGTTAGACTTGCTACAAGTCCCTCTCTGTATCTGTATATCCATTTAATTTTGTCTATGTAACACAACAGTTGTTTTACTGATAAAATATTACGTTGACTGCTGGGGAGAGGTGATCAGGTGTTGTTTCTATAATAGCAGTTTTATAAAGTAGACAAAATACAGAAAAAATAAAAGAAAGGAAGGGACTTGTAGCAAGTCTAACCGTCAGTATACAGGTTGAAGTTGTAATATTTTCTATTTTCTGGATGTTTACCAGATTTAACTTTCCTATGACTCTGTAAATCGATAGTAAATATTGGACTATGCGTTCTGAGCGCTGTATTAAATTGTCTGATGTAGTTGTTCAAGGTATAAACTTGTTGGTCCAGTAGGTTATCTTGGTCTTAAAAGTTGTCAGGATTTTTGTGGTGATGTTTTTTTATTCCCCTGGACTACTGAGTAAGTAGGAATTTCTAGAATAGTTAATTTGCAGCTTGGATATTGTGCAACAGTATCAATAATGTTCTGTAGATTTGTTTTGATTGTTTCAACAGAAGAATTATCATATGACCTGATGTTAATGTATTTTCCGTCTTTTTGCGTCAAGTTGCAAGTACCGAGCCAAACATAGAGCCAAATACTACCTAGTGTTTCTATTTTATCTCCGATGTTATCGTTCAGCCACTTATATTGTTGATCTGTGGTTGCACCCCTCTTGCACCACCATTCAATATGTTGGTTTACTGGGTGGTTTGAGAATATTTTCTCTTTGATATATAAACCTTTGCTATCAGACAGTATTGCCGGTGTATATATTCTGTTGTTGTCCAGTGGTGTATCAGGACTGGCAAGGTGTTTATTAAGTTTAGCCAATGACATGTAGAAGCTGTTAATGTGGAGTGATAGTATATGTATATATGTAAAGCACTGTGCAGCCACTACAGATTAGTAAATGGTTTTGGCGACCTCTGTGCAAGGACAGGGATTAATCCATATAATATTTAAAGGTTAATAATAAAAGTATTTACATGTAGGATATGGATAGGGTGACTTTATGGACAAGTAATAAAGTCAAACAAATAAAATGTATCTGAAATGAGGAAGCTTCAAAGTATAATTTCCAACAACATGGAGATACTCTATATATGGAAGGCTATTAAATAGAAATAATAATTAATTAATTTATGTGGGTGACCAAAATTGAAAAATCAAAAGTAAAAAAATGGCGCCTTCGCCCGTGAAAAAATGGCGGATTCCCTTGTGCCGGGTTTCCAAATTTTTAAACTAGAAATATGAAGTCCATTTTGAATTTCTTCTCCAATAAAAGTTATTTATGTATTAAAAGACACTTGGGAGTGATTATCCCAGACAATTAAAACACTAATGGTCTGTATAAAATGTAAAATGTAGACAAATTCTTCTCTCTGTGGATTCAACGTCTTGTTCTCTTCAACTCTTCATTCCTTCAACTCTTCATTCACAGTCTGGCTTTCATGATTTATTTCTTAAAATACACCAGCTATTAACCAATCAAAATCCAGGATTTTTATATAAGGTGTAAGTAGAATCTAAATTATACGATTTTTGTCGATTTTGTTTCTCTATGTCAAAAATATTGAGCAATCAACCCTTGTATCGTTTCTTTTGTCGATTAGTATTTATATTATTTTTTCTTTTTCTTTTCTCTCTTATGGTATTTTTGTTCAGAAAGCTAACACTTTAAAAAATAGAAAAATTCAAAGAAATAGCATTCATATATATTTGATTTCTTTATTATGAATATGATATATACGTTATGAAAATTTATCATAAAAAAACTAAAATGACCGATTTAATATAGAGAAAAAAATGGCGTATGTCCACAGTATCGGAACCTGTGCGCCTGAAATTTCTTATTGACGTGCTCTTCTGTAAACTGCCTTACGGTTTCGGTGGAAATCGACTGCCCACGCTTTCAAAGCAGGAAAGTTTTTGGGAATTTATTATCGACAGATACGATGTATCTGCATAAAAAAGTTACAGAATGTACATGATTCGTTACTCTAACGGACGCTAACGTTTCTTTGGATAAAATAACGCAAAAAAAAAAATCGGAATGGAGTATCGAACGTTTGTTGTTACTACCAGAAAAGGTAAAAAATCCATTTCGTTCATCGTCGGAAACCCATGGCTGATTACGTTTCGTTCCTCACTCCATCAGGAACGAAGCGTAATCAGTCGTGGGTTTCCGACGATGCATTTCGCTATGCCTAAGTGGCTTCCAATTTAGACTGTATTTGCACGGATGGCTTTGGATGTGAGAAACATTCTTTTTACAAAGAAGCGATAAAGAAAACATAATTTTTCCTGCTAAAAAATTGGATTGAAAAAATGAGTGTGCTGTCGGCTGTTTGCTGTAGATGGGTAAGTCTGTTTGACGTCGCGTTTGAAAATTGTCTGTAACCTGATTGACGTGCTAAATTTGTATTTATTAACAATCAAATAACATTTATGCTTTATTACTCTTACATTTCAAACAAAACTAAAAACAGTGTACTAGGTGATGATGCCATATGCATATAAGATTGATTTTTAATGGCATATTTTGTCTTTTGTAGCAAAATGGAGAGCGGGTACCTATGCTATTATTGCCATGAAAAATTAGATTTATTCAAAGACATGTTCAACCACCTCATTGAGAAACATAATGCAGAAACATTTAAGATTCGAGTTAAAAAGATAATTTGATCTCTCTAAATCTCCCAAGCTAACCCCCTCCCCTGAAATTCAAATGGTCTACTCATTACAGCTTAAGGCAAGGCTTTAACATGGAGCATATCCTCGAACCAATTTCAGTTTCAAGATGGCCTTTATCGCCGGTTTAGGCGAAATTTCTAGATTCATCAGGTATACTACGGCACAAGGAAGCAATGCCTGCCTTTAACAAGGTATTTGCAATAAATGAAAATTAGCAGTTATACGACATGAAACTGCTGTTGCATAATCTATATCATTGTTAATGCTTTAAAGTTTGGATTTCTGCTTTTTAGCAAGATTATCCAAAAACATGATCTAGCTATTTGACTTCCTTTGCAATTTACTGAGCATTTAATATATAATTCGATGCCAGGTAGCTGTTAGTTATATTCGACGATCTTAAAAGAATTTCTTATATACAAATGTAGCTCATTGCCTTCATTGGTGCATCATAAAAGTATGAATAAAGCACCAAATACTTCTAAACTGTACCTTTTGGCACGTCAAACAGTCTACAGACGACACTGACACTGTAAACAGACTTAACAGTTGTAAAATCGGACGAGGTCAAATAGCTTACATTGAATATATTTTAAAATGTGTATTTATTTGGCAATGCTGATGTATTCATATCTGTAATTTTGCACAAACTGTGTTCATATCTATTGACATTACCGACACAAGTATCGGGAATAGTATTCAAGGATAAAGGGTAAAACGGGACAATCTTATTTTATCCTTATTCAAAAGAACCTGTAAAAATGATAAATATTACGCTATAGGGCTAATACATTAAAAAAAAACAATGATGTAGTCCTTGCATCAATCAATCATACCCATTCTGTCAAGTTTTTTGACATACAGGTTATTAGAATTTAATGAAAACATAGAAAAACTTACCTTTCGTGAAATCGTGAGATGTCGAATTCCACCGAAATCGTAATGCAGTTTACAGATGAGCAGGTCAATAAGAGATTTCAGGTGCACAGATTCCTATGATGTCAAGACTGTCTAAATTTGCAAACTTCGGGTGAATCCATTGATCTGCTAGAGGAACGAAATTCTCCGCCAAGCATGCAGTGTCAAGGAATAAGAACAAAGACTGGTTGTTTCGGACGCAGGATTTAGTTTAAGCATATTTTTATTTGCTAAATATAACAAATAGGGATCGGACACAAGTTTTTCCAACTTATGATGTCTTCTACCGGACGCAGGATAATTAATGTGCCCGACTCCGAGTGGATCGACATGTCTACCGGCGAAAAATTCAACTATATTGACTTTCCATTACTATGTAAACTTTGATTATCACATTAAAACATTTATGTAAAAAGCCGTTCAGCAACTCAATATCTTGAAACATATTGGAAATTAGTATTAATAATTGAATTAAAATGTGTCATTCCTTTTTTTCTCTAATGGCATTTTTGTTCAGAAAGCTAACACTGAAAGCCAACACTTTAAAAAAAAAATAGAAAAATTCAAAGAAAAGATATTAATATATACAATGTATTTGATATATTAGTTTATTATGAATATGATACATGTTATGAAATGTTTTTATAAAAAAAGCTAAAATGCCCGATTAAATATACAGATTGACAAAATATAGTGATAAATGCAAACTGGCATCACATGGTGTTAATATGTATTTCTACAGGCACATATTAGCTTAAAGAATAAAATAAAACTAACATGAACCATTGGATATAATCGGGTATGATTTGAACGCCATTGTTAGTATAGTTTTCACAAATTTCATCAAAATTACAGTTTGCAAGATAACTATAAAAGGTGTTGAACTCTTTGTAGGTACATATAGTGTTGTTACATGCAGGATTGTTGATTACTTCTTCATTTACAAATAATTTAACGACATACTCGGAATCACATTTATACAAAGCAACCCCAAAATTCGCTGAAAATGGATCAATCGAACTTGCTCTAAATTTCCTGTTTTTATTGATGTCAAAATTATCGGCTACCAAGTTTTGCGAGTCTTTGAATAATCTAAACGCTGTATATACTGGTAGGATAGTATCCGTATGACCAAAGTTGATATTGATTTGTGGTGGTACCCTACAACAGAAAAAGAAATGGCGTATGTCAAAACTGTCTAAATTGACAAATCTCGGGTGAATCCGCTGATCTGCTATAGAAGAACGAAATCGACCGAGTTTTGACGAGTGGGGAGTCCCGTCTTTGTCTTGCTTCAACTTCAATAGGAGATTACTGGATGTGGCATGCTATGAAGGTATTGAGTTTATTTATGTTTGTATTATGTTATGATCATGTTATGGTTAAAGAAGAAATATACGGACAAGCTCCAATGAACGTCCATTCATTTCCACTGACAACAGTATGAAATAGGACAGTAATGTATTCAGTGTAGTTTCCTTTCCAAATTTAGGATACGCAGTCGGACCTCGTTGTATCTAGGTTAAATGGACCTTATATTTTAGGTCGAATTAGCTAAGTATTTGCAGCGTCAGGTCTAATGCAGCTTACAATAATTAATATGAGCTGGGCCAAACGTTTTAGGGTTCGACCATTTTACTTTTAGGGTGGTCCAAATCTCCCGAGTCCGATTTTTTTTTCACACAAAACAAAAAGCAAATTACTTTCCTTTTTTATATATGAACCATCTATATTTTTGTCATATTTTACCAACAACATCTTGTTGAAAATTGCATCGTCAGACTATTTATTTTTTGTTTGTATCTTTCTGTCCTATTTATTTCTTTCTATAAAAAAAAATCAGACAAAAAAAATAGCATCCCCCTCCAAGTTAAATGATCGTACCCATCTCCAATATAACGAGTGCCCTCTATTGTTTGTATCCAGTTATACATTTTCGTAGAAAGTTAGATAGAAATTTAACAAAATGGGTGTTGTAGCATACTCACTTAGTATGTGATAGTTCATGGGTTAGAGACCCGTTAGGGTCAAATTAAAGACTGTAAAATTGGTATTTGCTGCTTCTCTGCTAAGCACGCAGCATTAAGGAACAAAAGTAAATACCACTGGTTGGTTCCGAATCAGGATAATGTGTCCCAGTGTCAGGACACCTCAACCTGTGGACTGGTGTTTCGGTGGTCTAGCACTATAAATATCCAGCTAAGCATGTAGGTATAGTACAAGGCGGACTTCATCATCATCTCATCGAATGCAACTTGTTCTCGCAATGATATAGCTGAAAAATTGCTGATTCAGTATCACTCTCTTGTACCCATTACAATATTCTTACCTGAATTCAGGATCTATTACCATGTTGAACCTCCGAAATATTTCTGATGTGTATGGACATGAGACTTGCCAGTTGATATCATATCCATAGCCCATCTCCCAGTAATTCTACAAATAATGGATAACAAGACATCAATTTATGTAAATGAAACCTTTCTAAATCTAGCCTTCTTGAGACCAACTTTTGTGTTCGGAACCTGTCTAAATCTAGCCTTCTTGAGACCAACTTTTGTGTTCGGAACCTGTCTAAATCTAGCCTTCTTGAGACCAACTTTTGTGTTCGGAACCTGTCTAAATCTAGCCTTCTTGAGACTAACTTTTGTGTTCGGAATAGACAGGTGTACGGTTTCTATTGTCTCCTAAGGCGAATATAAGGTTAGACATTATAAGACATGTGTATACATAAGCCTGTGTAGATGGTACATATAATTTACTTTTTGTTTTAATTTGACTCACATTTTTATAAATAATTGTGGTTAAAATATTTGAATTCCTTTCTGGTAAACACCCATATCTGTGTTGATGACCTTTTCGTGTGATATCGGGCACAATGGTGACGATATACTAGTAATTTGTAAGATTGCGTCATCCATGTTTTGTTTTCTTGTGTTGATAGCCCCGCATTTTGGATATTAAATGTATACACCGGGTAACATCTAAACGACAAAGATGTCCGGATGTAGCGTGTATCGACAGAAGTAAAGAGTGCCACTTAACTGCAGACTAGGGGCCGCTTCAAACTCATTTTGGGATAATATTTATGCTCATTGTTGAAGACCATGTTGTAACTGAAATGCAGAACAGCAATAAAAGTCCCGATCCTTTACTTGATTATAGGTCTAAGCGTAGTGTAAGATAGTCTCTCATGTTCATTTACTTTCATATCCTTTCTTACTAATTACTATATTTTGGAAAACACTCAAATCAATTTTTGGAAAGCTATTTTGCAACCACGTATATCTGGCACCAGAAAAACAATATCTTTGAAATGTAGCAATTAAATTTTAAAAGAATTCCAACTTTTTTACATTTCCCGATCGACTCTCAGGAAGTGATGCAAGTGAAATATTTGAATTCCAACTTTGGTAATTTTCCTGAAAGAATCCAAAACCTATTATTTTGGGGGAGAATACATAACAAATGTATATATCTTTAAAGTAATATGAAATGCCAAAATCATTATTTTCAGTTTTCTAAAAATTTCTGATTTATGTAAAGATTAAATATATAAAGAACGTAAATCATTCACTTTTTGAGAGCTACGATGTATAATTCAGGAGAAAACGTCATTTTATTCTGTCTTCGATAATTCTTGCTACCCGGACAATAATGCAAATCATATGCTATTGACCTCAGATTTGAACTCATTCTTTAGAGCTTGTGCGCATACTCCGTCCTAGTGTTGATGAAGAAAATTCCGGAGGCAAAGAAATTGAAGCCAGGTTCGAAGCGTAAATTGAGCGATTCTGCCAGAAAAAAAAGCAAAAAAGCAGCGAATGCTAAGTTAAGCCAAAACGGAATATATATTGGAGATGAATATGATCGTTGGATTGAAATAAAGACCGCTCTTCGTCTGGAAACGAACTCTGAAGTGGCCAAGATTCTTCTTGACAGGTAACATCATATTCGTTTCGATTTACATTCCATTATTTTCCATTCAGTCCACGATTAAAAATAATTTTCCCTTAGGCAAGAAATGCAAGAAATTTAACTTCTTTCAAAACCAGAATGATACATGTGCTCATCTCGGCATCCATCGTTGTTTACATTGGTGATGAAATTTCATGATCGGCAATCATCGGAACATCCCCCACGATGCATCCGAATGTTAATTAGCCGCCATTGTCTTGAAAAAACACGTACGAGATGGAATGATTTTCTGTTCTTAATCACAGATGATCGCGATTTTCGTCCTCAAACATGCACGAATGGTTTAATTTTTAGGGAATGTAAACATATCAAGAATATTTTTGAAGATGTTTATTTCACCAAAAACTCGTTTCATATTACTCTAACTAGAAGGACACTAGTTGTCAAGTGAAAAAATTTGATATATCAAAATATTTGAATTCCAACAATATCACATAACATTGTAAAAATTAAATCGAAAACATCTCTCCGTGAGCGGATATTGTCCACCCTTAGTTGTTATTGATAAATCCAAATACCCTACAGTCACGACCATAACGTATACATACTCGAAGATCAAGCAGGTAGTCTATCGTGAGCAGATCGTCCATATCTAAAAACTGGCACCAGTGAGATGTTCTAAACATACCCAGTTCAAAGGCACAAATCTGTTGAATTGTGACAACGTCATCTGAAATTAGACAAAGTTCAAAGCACGTAAGAAAAACAGTAAAAGCAAAAAAAGAGAGATAACTCTTGAATAATTGTCCTGTCAAATACCTCGGCAAATCAATTTATGTATGGTTTGGTTTGGTTTGTGGTGTTTAACGCCACTTTCAACAACATTTCAGTTATATCATACCAGTCAGTTTTATTGGTGGAGGACCTGTCTCAAGCCATTGACAAACTTTATCACATAATGTTGCATCGAGTCGTTAAATTTGGTTGAGAATGAAATGTATTTATGTGCGATTTGCGTAATTATTTTTTTTCTATTGTATTATAATGGATGTAACCGCATCTGTGGTGTAATGGTTAGCGTGCTGACCTCGAGTGTGGTAGATCGTGGGTTCATCTGTGGTGTAATGGTTAGCGTGCTGACCTCG
>MJUT01032536.1:471579-482002 GCA_002080005.1 Gigantidas platifrons
ACCTCGAGTGTGGTAGGTCGTGGGTTCATCTGTGGTGTAATAGTTAGCGTGCTGACCTCGAGTGTGGTAGATTGTGGGTTCATATGTGGTGTAATGGTTAGCGTGCTGACCTCGAGTGTGGTAAATTGTGGGTTCATCTGTGGTGTAATAGTTAGCGTGCTGACCTCGAGTGTGGTAGATTGTGGTTTCATCAGTGGTGTAATAGTTAGCGTGCTGACCTCGAGTGTGGTAGATCGTGGGTTCATCTGTGGTGTAATGGTTAGCGTGCTGACCTCGAGTGTGGTAGATTGTGGGTTCATCTGTGGTGTAATGGTTAGCGTGCTGACCTCGAGTGTGGTAGATTGTGGGTTCATCTGTGGCGTAATAGTTAGCGTGCTGACCTCGAGTGTGGTAGATTGTGGTTTCATCAGTGGTGTAATGGTTAGCGTGCTGACCTCGAGTGTGGTAGATCGTGGGTTCATCTGTGGTGTAATGGTTAGCGTGCTGACCTCGAGTGTGGTAGATTGTGGGTTCGATCCCGGGTCAGACCAAAGACTATAAAATTGGAATTTGTTGCTTCTCTGCAAAGACCCAACATTAAGGAGAAAGAGCAAAGACTGGCTCGCAATCAGGATAATGTGTCCGAGTGGGGCGACATGTCTATCTGTGGACTGTTGTGTCAGTGAGCTAGCACTATAAAAATCCAATTAAACGTGTTGGTCTAGTACGAAGAGGTCTTCATCATTTCAGTGAAAATTAACTTGTTCTCGCCATGATATATCTGGAAAATTGCTGAATTGGTGTTAAACAACAATCACTAACTCGCTATAATGGATGTAAATCGGCTTTGGCGATCAGTATTTAAGAACATTTTGCAGCACAAGATTTAAGTTATCGATGATTGGACAGTCAGTGACCAGTACAAATCAAGCGTTTTACTCGGCAAACTTAACACCCTCTTATTGTTTTTTGTTTTTCGTTTTTTGTTTTTTTTTCTGATCACAATATTTATAACATTGTAATCTGATTATATGCATACTTGTAGATATTTGGTGCAGTCTTCGGTGGACCAGTATACAAACTAAAGGGCTGATATATCTTGTTTTATAGAGGGACATATGATTGGTAGTTTTGGACTTGAAATTAGAAGAATGTATATTTAATGTAATAAACAAAGATGGCCACTGCGCCTTTCGTTAATGCACTTCGTTTGTTTACATTGGGCGTTTTTATTGCAAAGAAACCAGTTTGAGTTTAGTTTTCCGGTTTACAAACTGGTTCGAAACTGGTTTGAAACTAGTTCATTGGTTTGTCTTTTGTAATAAATAGATGGTTTTATAGATATAAATAAAAATGGCTGACCTGTATGCGATCAATATTTTAATGCAATATATATATGAACGAGTATACAGTTTTTATTTTCTAAATAGCATTACAATCAGATACATTTTTTAGACTTTTTAAAGTTTCATGCTTGCGTCCGACAAATTTGCAAGACAGTAATCTTTTAACCCTTCATGTAGACTTTGCAGTCAAAAAGGGCTCATTAAATCAGTTGAACATAAATTACTATCACTGGTACATGGATTGTCATTAAATTGCTCTAAACAATCAAACTGTTCTTGACAAATGCTGCACTCCAAAATTAAAACTTCAGCGGTCGCCATTTTGAACAGATGTCAAACCATCGAAACCACACCCGGAGGTGGTTTGATGAGTTTTGGAAACTAGTTTCAGTTTAACGCCGATAAATAAAAAAACCGGTTCGGGTTTAAAACTGGTTCAAAACCAGTGTGGACAATAAATACAAAGTTTGAAAAACCGAGTTAAAACCAAAACTGGTTTCTCTGCAATAAAAACGCCCTTAAAATGAACCAAAAAACGGAAGAAAAGTTAATTAATTGTATGTGCTCAGCTATGTGTACTATACAAAGAATAAAACTAAAACAGTTAAACACATAAATGATTTACGCTCGTTAGAAAAATGTCAAGGTTTAGGCTTATGTTGTTTAACGTCCTTTTTAACAATATTTCAGTTATATCCATGATCGTGAGGGTACTTTTACCGGTAGAGGAAATCCATGATCGTGAGGGTACTTTTACCGGTAGAGGAAATCCATGATCGTGAGGGTACTTTTACCGGTAGAGGAAACCGGAGTACTCGGAGAAACCACCAACCAAAGTCATTGACAAACTTTATCACATAATGTTGTATCGAGTACACCTTGCCATAAGCGGGATTCGAACTCACAACTTTAGTGGTGGTATACACTGATTGCATATGTAATTGTAAATCCAACTACCATACGATCACGACCACGACTATCCCGACAAAGGTGATTCTAGAACATCATTTTTTTTTTTAATATTAATGTTCATCGTTAAAATCAGATATACAGTAATACATCCCTAATTACTACTATATATGTATAACTTTATGTATTTATAACATGTTTATATGTCATGTTCTATCAATCATCAACTCTTTCCCTCTTGTGAGTTTATATGTATAATTTTATTATATGTGCAATTTCTGTTTGCCCCTCGAGGGCCCATAATTGGAATAAAATTTATTTTTGATTTGATTTGATTTGATTCATCCTATTACATGTTGTAAATACTGCTCATGTTATCTAACGCAATTAATATAGGAGTTATATTTGTTTTCAAAGTGGCGTTAAACACCCTACCCTAACCCTGTCCATTCTGGTGAAAATGATATTATTTTTATATAAATCATGTGTACATGCTACATGTACATATCCGACCAAATTACATGTATTGGTTTTTAGATATTATTAGAGTTGTCTATCTTAGAATGGTCTAGCTCGTGTGTAGTAATAAATTCCACCTGCTTTGTTACCTGTGTCGATTTTATGTAATCCTCCGAGACGTAGGTTAACGTTGTCTGTGACAGCTTTCATTTCTTTGCCGGTCAAAAACTTGTAGAATTCATTACGGCTGTTCTTATTTTCATCAACATCCTCTGTGTATTTCTTGCAAAATTCGTAAAATCGTAAAAGAGTATTGTTATATGAGACTGATTTGGTGCTTGTGATAAATAGTTCCATTAATCCTTCAAAAAATTTTGCTTGGCTCGATTGTGTTCTTTTCTTATACGTCACTGCGTACCAAACATCATCAATGTGTTCATGGAAAAGGCTTTTAAATCTTTTTCCAAATCTTGTACTCAAATTTAACATTTCTTGATCACCAAGGGTGGACTGTGAATATTGTTTGTTTTCCGGGAATGGATTTGTCCAGTTTGAGATGAACTGATGTTTAGTTAATACCAGTGGGTCCTCTGTAAGATTCTTGTGTAGTTCATTCATTTTGTTTATCCAATTCAATGACGGATATCTAGCAGAATGTCTGAAGAGTAAATTCAAGCTTTTAATATTGCACGAATGTCCACCATACACGAAGGTGCCGTCTTCATTGTCCGAAATACTTTCATTTATATCTTTTACCCAGAAATAAGGAGTCATTGTATTAAAAATTGGATGGAAAAACTGTTCTTGTGTTAGCACTACTTCAACTAAGTACAAGAAAATGATACAATTCCAAATGTATTCCATCTTTGTTGCTAATCATTAAGCGATCGATGAATCACCTAGCTACAAACACAAAAACGCCTAAAGGCCAGTATACATGTAATACACACATGTGTAAAATTACACTTACAACCAGATAATGATCACATGAATTTTCTCGTAATTTCACGCTAATTTGAAACTTGTACATGATCCTTTCTCTGACCAGAATGTTACTGTTTTAAGTTTTATTTATTTATTTGTTTTTATTATATTTTTTTTTAATGTCAAATATTATGTGTTAGTGAAATCGACCCCACCCCCTAAAAAAAAGCAAAACAAATAAAATAAAACGCACGCAAACAACAACAAAAAACAGCAGGGGATCGGACAATTTTTTTATAATCATATCCGTAGGCAGGAGGGAGAGTGTTATTCTTCGAGGACCACATCCGCCCAGAAATTCAATTTTTGAAAAATAATCAGTTTCTTAAAGGGATACAAAATATTACCAAAATGAGCTTTAATATCCCTTTAATAATGTAATTATTATAGAAACTACGGATCATTATATAAAGACGTAGACATCGATAGTCACGTGCACGACGCTTTTCTGGAATAACTTCATCAAGTACGATCACCATACTGGGCAAAGGCGGTGTTAGCCGATTGTTGGGTTTGATTTCTCCCAAATACTTTTAAATTATTTGTTTTTTCAATCTTTGAGAAGACATTCTAAGTTGAAAAACGTGTGTCTAATCCATTTGTTTTGAACAATAGAATATGTTTAAAGTATCTTTGACTTCAAGTTGAGGGTACTTGATAAATGTCATTACAGAAATAGGTCATCGATAGATATCTAATTTTACTATGAAAAAACGAAATATGAAAAAAAAAAAAAAAAAAAAAAAATAATTTAAAGCATGATCGTCGATAACCCCCGGCTGACCAAACTCTAATACTCTCCACTTACGATGAGTGAAGAGTATCAGAATGTGATTATCTGCAGGTTACCGACGATGCACTAGCATCAACAGTCATGTGTTTTACATCACTTCACATTGATCATCTTTATATAATACGAGGTTCTCCAATGATTGATAGTCAAAACTGACCGCCACGAAAACTGAAATATTGTTGAAAGTGGCGTTAAAGACGATTAACCAAACCAAACCAACAACCAAAAGATAGGGGATTATCCTTGCTCTTATTCTCATGACAAGGTTTTATCCTCTCATTCGTAAGATCCGGGATTATCAGTAGATGAGAGCGGGGACCTCAGATTTCCGTTGTCTGTTTTGTTATGGTATCTTTATTCTATGCACCCCGCCAGTCCTACATTTTATCCTTCGATTGTTTGCTTGTTTGTTTGTTTCTTTGTTTTGTGGTGTTTAACGCCACTGTCAACAACATCGCAGTTATATCGTGTCGGTCAGTTTTATTGGTGCGAGGTAAACCGGAGGACCTGGAGAAAACAACCGACCTGTCGCAAGTCACTGACAAACTTTATCACTAATATTGTACACCTAGAGCTGATCGAGACTCGAACTCACAACACCAGTGGTGAAAGGCACTGATTGCATAAGTAGTTGTAAATCCAACTACCATACGATCACGGCCATGACAGCTGCCTCCATTTGTTGAACTGGTTTCATTTACAACCATTGCAACTTTGTTCAGAGGTATGGTACCAATACACAGTGAGTCTTGACCTTCTTCTGGCATGCTACACGTAACGGGTTAGGGTTATGGCTATGGAGTTTAATGCGACATTCACCAATATTTCAGTTATATCGGTCAGCTTTATTGGTGGAGGAAACTGGAGTAGCCAGAGAAAACTACCGACCTACCACAAGTCACTAACGAATATTATTACATAGTGTTGTATCGGGTACACCTCGCCATGAGCGGGATTCGAACTCACAACTTTAGTGGTGATATTCATCGATTGCACAGGCAGTAAACAAAACTACCATACAATCAAGACCATGACGACCCCTGTTACATTTAGAATAAACTATCAAGATTGTTATCAAAACTTCACAATCATTTACATGCAAATCATTATTTTCCCCCCTTTTCATTTATACAAACCTTATATATACTGGAACAAATTATCCGGCCCCGTATGCATAAAGCTACTTAAGTTAAGATTTTCCTTAGAAAACACTTAAGTTAAGGTAACTCCGCCCCTTTTACTTAAGTGGTATGCATAATACTGCTTAAACTAAGAATTTCCTTAGCAAAATCTTAGTTTTAATAGCTCCGCCCATTCCACTTAAGTGGTATGCATAAAGCTCCTTAAAATAAGAATACACTTAAGTATTCACTTAAATCTAAGGTACCTAATGAGGTATCTTAAGTATGTAAAATGCAGCGACTTCGAACCAATTAACAACGAAAAATTGTCAATATCGTTGATATTCATATTTAAATGAATAACGGATGGGTATATTGTCCGAAATATTTTTATTGTCTTTAATTATTAATTCTAGCATGACGTCCTGCATTGGCTATATAAATAATACAATGATAAAACTCACGATATATTTTAATTCGCTCATGCGTATTGACGAACAAATTACAAACAATATTCCCTAGTGAATTTATGTATTCATACAGCACTGTGGTGCATAACAAACATACAAATGCACGTATTGTTTTTACCTATATTTTTCCGGAATAAATACTTAAAACAGCCATCAATATACTTTGACTTTTGAAATTTAACATCTTCCGGTGAAGTCGTTTACAAGGAACGCTGATGACATTAAAACACATGGTTACCGATTTATTTTACGATTTTGTGAGCATTTTATTGATTTAAGCTGCTAAATTCAAAATGCCATTAAATTGGAAAATATTAGTAACTTCATAGCATCACAGTCTATTTATACATAAAAGAAAAACAACTGTAAACATGAAGGTTAGTGAATTTTGTTATGAAATGCATTTCCATTACTGACTTCCACTTAAAAAAATAAGTTAGATTTTTCCTACTAGAATCGAAATAATTCATGGAAGACAGAGTTTGTATCACGTTTTAACATGGGTAACATTATTTTTGTTGCATTTTATCCCTCGCTATCGCTCGGGATAAAAAATTTACGAAAATAATGTTACCCATGTTAAAACTGTATACAAACTCTGGCTTCCATGAATTATTTCTTAATTAATTCATATCTCAACAGAAAGTATACGTAACTTTTCGGGGGCAATTTACTTGATTTATTGCGTCAAAAATATCAATATTGGTTGTTGGAACCACAAGTCTTGTTTTTCAAATTAAAAATGTGCACGTACCTGTACATACACGTATAGTATCTTATGACAAGCGTGAAATTCATGCTATGTAAGATTTTTGATTCAGTGATTCTTTGTACAGGTCTGCCCATATAAACTCATTTCAAAATTAAAATTGTCACGTACAATGACTATGACTGTATGAGAAGGGAACGTATCTTTAGAGTTAGAACTAATCCATTAGAAATATATGATGATTTGGAATTATTTGAAAGATTTAGATGTAATGAAACCTCAGTTTTTGCATTAGCACATATATTGTCCCATTTTTTTCTGTATTTCGTTGACGTCTTTTTTTTACTGAATTCCCGGTATTAATTATATTTGCAATTTCTTGCCATGCCCTATTTTTGTTCGCAGAAGTTATCGACGAGGAAAACTTTGCTTTTAAAATAACCTTTCTTTTCTCGCACTCCTCCAACAATACAACTTTTTCTCTATCTGTCCAATTTGGCTTCCTTTTAGACATTGTTTATTTTCAACAGTCACGAATAGTAATATTCAAACACACCCGACCTTGAATGCTTAACCGCACAAAGTAATAAAAGCGTGCATTATATATGTATTGAAAAATTAAAGCGAATTTACCAAGGATGAATAAATATTATAACGGTAAATGGAGAAGATTTCCGATAATTTCCACTTAAGGTTTCCTTAGTTAAGTACAAACTTAAGTAGTTATGAGCATACTACTTAAGATTATCACTTAACTAAGGCATTCCTTAGTGAAATCTTATACTTAAGTTAAGATGTTTTATGCATACGGGTCAAATAAACACCCAATTAATGTTAATCCTACAGGTAAGAAATTAAAAGTTGGATAAATGGGAATACCTGATTTTCAAACGTTGGATAAATGGGAAGACAACGTTGTAAATCCAACTGAGGCCCGAGGGGGGGGGGGGTACATTTTTATTATTATTACACTTCACATACATCATTTACTATCTCTGCAAAATCATGAAAATGGCAATATGTATTAAATGGCAACATGTATTACATGGCAACATGTATTAAATCTTTTCTTATCTTTTCATATGAATCCTGTGTATCAAAACGATGATTTATTCCCTTTATATTTTCACTTAGGGATAATTACTGTTTCCTAATTCCCCCCTCAATTAAGTCGCTAACCTATGTTTTATGTTCTTCATTTAGGATGAAAGGTGCAATATATAATTCTCTTATTTAAAATAAATAGAGCAATTGGAATGTTCTTCCACTTAGAAAAAACGAAATTTCATTATAAGCCATGCAAATTCAAAATTTGTTCTTGGTTGTGTGAAAATACATAAATGTACTATTAAAATTTCACGCTTGTTTTTTTACTACATTTTTGTATTCTTATATTTTACTGGGGCGTTGACGCTATTCAGTGTGACCCAAATTATGTGATCTTATGTGCATTCGGTCTTAATTTAGTGGTATCCCACTGTAATAAGGCTTAGATACCATTCAATATTGCCCCCGTTGTTTTGTTATATTGAAAAGAGAAATTATACAAGATGAAATGGTGAAATAAGCTTAATTTACAACAAGAATTGTTTCGTTTTGTTCGTACAGGTAAATATTTAAAAACCCGTGGGCCGTTTTCAGAATTTAATGCAGCTTAAACTTTTATTTATCGGTCATGGACCATTGAAAAGTAATTATGTAATTTGTTTTAGAGCTGATCTTTTGAGCGTACGTATCGACATTGGGTATCAATCTAACTAAATTTAGATTTGAAATTCCCCCCTTTTTATATGTCGTGCATTATTATAAAATCAGTTAGTACTCATTCTGTTCATTACATTTTTCTTACATGTAAATATACAGAAACTATAACGATTTATGTACTTTTTTTTCTTAAAAAAAAATATTTTTGGACTTTAAAGGGGCATTAGCTACGATTTTGACCAAACAAATTATATGTTTTGGAAATTAGTTAATAGCTTTAAAATGATGAAATAAAGGTAAATATTTCACATTAAACAGCTTATCGAAGCACTTTCCGCCTTTTGAGAACGAAACTTACCATCATTACTTATTTGCTTGCAAGCAAATAATTTGACCTCGCTTTTTCCGTATGCAATTGACCTTACTAGTGACAGGTAAAAACGGATAATTTGAATTTTGTCGCTTATTAACTGCCAACTTGCATGGTTCTTTGTCCGTAATTAAAGGGGCCCGGGTGGCTCAATGAGTTAGGTCGCTGGATCTAACAACTCATACAAGCCTATCACCAATACGGCGTGGGTTCGCGCCCGGCTTTGTAAATTACAAAAAAGGGTACACTCGACTCGCAACCGCAAGTGATAAAGTTTACCAGTTGCTTGCCCATGGTCGGTGGTTCTCTCCGGGTACTCCGGCTTCCTCCACCACTAAAACTGGTCGCCATGATATAGCTGAAATATTGTTGAAAGTGGCGTTAAACACCAAAAATCAATCAATCAATCCGTAATTAACACCGACTAAAAGCAGATTCACAAAAAATAAGAAATAAGTGCATTGTTGTACTGATTTAATGACGATTCGACAAACTCCGTTAACAATGTCGATAATTAATAAGATGACGTCAATTTCTTGATCGATCTCAAAACACGAGCAGTTGCAGGTTTTTTCCCCGATGCGTGTACATTTCATAACATTTATAAGTTACAGAAACACGTTTTATTAAGGCATCAATTATTTCCGATAGTTTTTATGGGTAACAAAAATTTACGATTTGGCAGATAATGCCTCTTTCAAGTAATATTACACCAGTTTTGGGTGAAGAAAATTTTTCCCTGAAATTCGGAATACGGTGAAACCTTTACTAAGCTATTCATGCATGTTTCAAGTCGATATGTGTTCCCAACAACTAGAAATCTGCAAATCCGTGTGCATGTTTTTCGTCCTCGCCATTGTTGTGGAGACTAATTAACTTTCGGTTGTTTTGTTCCGATGATTGCCGATCGTTACCTCGTGAAGAAAAGTTTTGGTCCGATGCTTGCCGATCAAGAAAAGATAAACGGGTGTGTTCGATTTGCGTTTCAATTATCTCCCTTTTTGAAACCTGGCTATCAAAATTAGACATTTATTTTTATGTTGATATGTTTTATTGATATATTTTGTAATGATAAGGCAATTATAATATATTTATCATATTTAAACATTGACAACCTTCTTTAAATAAAATTTGTTAAAAAATTTGCAGAATTAAAATAATGACCATACCATTGTCAAGGCGACGAATGTTTTATATAATGTCTAATATTTACATTTTGAACTTGTTTAAGGAACCATTGGCTATTAACAGTATGGTCTACTTAGTATAACTTTTGATCCTGCTTCTATAGGAGTAGTACCCAATCTATTTGTATCTGGAATAGCTTAAAATGCCGGGAGACTGAATTTTGTTAATTTTCGGCTTTAAATTTTGATTAGCTTTAAGCCCAGAATGCTTTAAAATATAAACTTTTTGCTAGCTGCTCACCACATTATGTTTTTCTGGGTTGATCATGATGTTTTACATTCGAACCTCAGTGCCAGGGACGGATCCAGGATTTGTGGTTAGGGGGGCGTGAGTAGGCGATGGTTCTGGGACCGGTTAAGGTCCCCAGCGGGTCCAGGGCAGAGCCCTGGTA
>MJUT01032536.1:511169-564133 GCA_002080005.1 Gigantidas platifrons
ATAGTATAAATATGAGATTTATGATAATATACATGTAATATATTTATAAAACAACATAAATTATAAATAGAATATCAATAAGTTAATTTAGTCATGTGAGAGGTAGAGTACCGATATTTGCAATCATGGTCCATCATTTGTGAAAATACTGTTACAGTTTAAAATGTTTAAACAGTTTAAGATTTGTATTACTATATTATTATTCAAATCGTTTGCTCCGCTTAATAAAGGAATGTACTGCACGAAAAAGTTTTACATTCTGATTGTAATCAGAGGTTTCACTTCCATAAAGAATGGTTTGAATAGTAAATTCTATGTTAAGTTCATTAAAGGAATCAACAAGTTGTTGCCTATGAATATTATATAAAGGGCAGTGCATAAAATAATGGGAGGGGCTTTCACAGGGACCATTGCAATGTGGGCAAGATGATCTGTCAGATAAGTGATGTTGCTGCAAATGTAGATTTAGATTGCTAGCATCATTCCTCATCTGACAGTGTATGATATTTTCTTTTCTATCACCTATATGTAAATATTTACGTGAAGCATTCGTACTAGAGTTCAGTCTTGTCTTAAATATATTAAGAGAAGGACTTGACTTTGTTGAGGTAGGCAGACTATTTCAGAGTCGTAACGTACTAGGGATGAAACTTTTGCTATATGAGACAGTATTACAAAAGGGTAGTCTAAAATTGTCCCCCGATATTTGTTGTCGTAAATTATAATCATGAATATTTTCTGTATATGGTTGGATCATATCATTCATATAGTCTGGAGTTAAGCCATTTATTATTTTATAGAGTAGAATTAACTTTTGTTTCTCTCTTCTTTTATAAAGGGGTTCCCAGCCAAGTTCACTATATAATTTAGATCTGGATGAATTTACTCTCAACCCTGTAATTATCCTGCCTGCCTCAACCTGAACACTTTCCAATAGATTAGCTTCATTTTGGGTACAATTGTTCCAAATTACATTTCCATATTCTAGTATAGGTCGGATGAATGATAAATATATACTAATCAATACATTTCTCTGAACTTGATGTTTGAGCATTCTAAGAATTTTCAGTCTGTCACATGCTTTCTTATAAATTTTACTGACATAATCGCCCCATCTACAATTACTTTGGAGATCCAGACCCAGATGACAGTGAGTATTAACATCTGTCACTCTGTTGTCCATATCCCCAAAGTAAACTGGAGGGTTATTTATATTTCGTCTAGTAAATAAAACTGATTCAGTTTTATTAGGATTAAATTTAATAGCCCAGTCTTGTGACCAGATATGGATATGAGACAAGTCTGTCGATAGCATATCTGCAGCTTGTATATATTTTTTTTCAGTTTTATTATGATTAATAGGATTAAGTTTTGTGACCAGATATGGATATGAGACAAGTCTGTCGATAGCATATCTGCAGCTTGTATATAATTTTTTTCATCGACTATTACATATAAAGATGTATCATCAGCAAAGACTTTGATATTACAGTCAAGATCATCAACAATATCATTTATGTATATAAGGAACAGGAAAGGGCCCAACACTGACCCTTGGGGAACCCCTGCATCGATTTCCTCCCACCCAGATGAGAAACCATCTAAGACCACTTTTTGTTTCCTATCATCTAAATAATCTGTAGCCCAACTTAGTAAATTTCCATCAATACCAATCTTGCGTAATTTGTATAAAAGTCCTGTATGCCAAACCCTATCGAATGCTTTAGAAATATCACACAATATAAACCTTATGTCTTTGCCAATATCAAGGTTACTGATAATAGTGTTGTAAATATATACAAGTTGGTTTACTGTAGAATCTTTTGGTTGGAATCCTGACTGGTGTTCTGTAATAATATGATGCTCTAATACATAGTTATGCAAATGTTTCACAATTATTTTTTCCATCATTTTACACAGAACACAAGTAAGGGCAATAGGTCGAAAGTTTGTAATGTCGGATGCAGTCCCTTTATTTTTGTACACAGGGAGTACGTGTGAGCGTTTCCAAATATATGGAAGTTGTCCACATTGCAATGACTGATTAAATAATAATGTAAGGGGGGAAATAAGGCACTGAGAAACACTGCGTAAAATCCTGGGTGCAATACCATCAGGGCCACTTGGTTTGGAATTATTCAGTATTTCTAATTGGTCTTTTACTTCTTGTTCAGTAATCAATAAATCAGGAGAAATATTGTCACGGGCAAAGTCTTCATTCGGGAGATTTGGTTCATTTTCAATATTTGAAATATCAGCAAAGTACTTATTAAAAATATCACATTTCTCTGAAGGATGAATTATTATTCTACCTTCATGTTTTATAGGGGTGAAACTTTATTACACTTGTTTAGTTTACAAACTGATTTGGCAATTCTCCACCATTTGCCTGGTGGGATACTTTTGTCTATTAATTGAGAAGTAAGTTTATTTTTACATTCAGTTTTGGCTTCTCTTACCAAACTTATTACGTCATTTCGCAAATGTCTATATTGTGACCAATGATCTGGGTTGTTGGTAGACTTAGCTCTATAATGAATGCGATTTCTCCTTCGAATCGCCTTCCTTATAGAGCTATTCATAAACGGTTTATCAGCTGGTCTAATAACTACAGTTTTTGTAGGTATGTGTTTATCACATGCCTCATTTAAAATAGAAATGAAATTGGAGTAATTCTCACTGACAGTTTTATTTTCAAAGAGAATACTCCAATTCTTGCCTTCCATATCATGGATTATAGAATTATAATCAGCCTGATCATATTTTCTAATTGTGCGTTTATAACACTGCTCTTTACTAGTTTTGATATTAATATCTAAACTGACTGGGCAGTGGTCACTGCAAAAGTTCGGGGAAACTTTAATATCAAGTATAAGATTTGGTCTGTTTGTAATAAATAAATCGATACATGTAGCTGATGTATGGGTAATACGTGTAGGCTCCCACACTACACTACATTCTCCAAGTTTAGACGTGCGAGAATGTCTTTAAGGTGCCCATACTGATTACCCAACATATCAATGTTTAAATCACCTCCGAGTATTACAGGAATATTCAAATCCAATATAGGCTGGATATTGTTTTCCAATATCCGCCAATATGACACATCTGAATGTGGGGGTCTATAAATAACTCCGACCATCGCTTTTAAATTATTTATGATAACTTCTAACCAGGCTTTTCACACATACTCCGCCACCGTGGCGGTTCCTGTCAACACGTATTGGGTTTTGGAAACCCCTTAGTTGGATATCCTCATTGTCAATATCCTGACTTAAATGTGTTTCTGATACAAGTATGATATCATTATTTGACATTTCTAATTCAATCAAGTCAATTTTTGGTAATAAACTGCATGCATTAATATGCGCAATTTTTAGTGAACCATTTTTCAAATCAGCTTTGCCCGATATAATATTTGGACCAGGGTTTGATTCAATATTTCCTACATTGTATTAATAGAATGTAGTATAATACAGTTTGTTTATAGTGCGAGTTATTTTGACAATAAAAGAGATTTCTAATTTTTGTTTTACCATTTTTTACAGCATTTTGTTCATTATATTCGATGGCCGACCCTTTGTAGTATCTGTTCATGAAAGAACTAGTCATTGGTGTCTGAAATAAACATCAGAACTTCGCAGCACTGGGGGTGGCCATCTTGTGCTAATAATAATACTGACATGACCTTGACCAAGTAGATTGCATATATCACATGACTGGTTGTTTCGAATCATTTCCATTCCGTCAAAATTTTGTTATTTTCGTCTGCCAGATCACGTGATTTCGATGGAACTGCTGGTCCTGAGCTTCCGGTGTCAATGTACACAACAAAAACTCCAATCGATATGTGCCGTTTTAACGTTCGATTCTCAAGTTAAAAATATCTTAACATTTTCTGTAAAAGACAGATATCAATTAAATTATTTTATTTGTATCAAAGACTTCAACGCAGAGACAAATAATTCTTTAAAATTAAATTTGTTTTCTTTCTTTATTTGCGGCTGTCAGCATCATGAAAGGAAAACAATCTGCTTTTATGTATATATTTCTTATATAAGACAGTGGGGTACCGAACACCAGTATTTATTCAGCGGTTTCCTGTTGGCGTCTCCATATTACAATTACTTATAATTTACCGCATCTACGACTATGATATGCTGACGTTGTCACAGTAATAGCGTAAACACCGGAAGTCGCCTGCCAATTTGTTCAGACGTCAAGACACGAAAAAGACGGAACATGGTCGGAATTGACATGATTCGAAACAACCGAATTAGTTTGAAATGATAAATAACGAACAAAAAAGTATTCTGAAGAATTGAGAATACAAACAAAGAAATACACAAAACATAAAAAATTAATATAATACACATGCATAAAGATAAATGATAGATAAGGGGAAAACCAATTATATAATGGTAATCCATATAGTTTCTATTTATAGAATATTAAATTCCAACTTTGCCCATAGACCTATTTCACATTAACCTATTATTTGTTGTAAGCGGCCTTAGTCCAAAGTCCAATCGGAGTAAAATGCGGGTGGTAAGCGGCTTTTCTGCTTGGATTATATCATGGCGATACGACTACCACTAAACTTTTAACCTTTTCGAAGTTATATTCACTTTATTTATTTGCAAAATTTTATTCTACATTTACACATTACACTGGTGATCAAAAATACACAATTATTGATTAATTTAGTAGTTGGAAAGTCGAGAATCTGAGACAGTTCTGGACGATGAGAAGTCTGACGAAAACAGGAACGAAGGAGGAGCTAGCGGTCGTATGTTTCGGCATGTAAGTTAACGTATTTCTTGTTAGCCCATGGTGATGTTGCATTGACATGCTGAAAGACTATAGGGTTGGCAAGGTATATGAATATTTTTTAAGTGGGTGGTTGCAGGAGGCATATTTCTTAAAGACAAAATCGAACAGGAACTTGTGTAATTTATTTTACAAAAAATGTAAGTGTTCACCATCATAGACTGAATGACGACCCCCACAATGTATGGATATGCACCAAAGAAGATGATGGTTTGACAGAAGGAGCTTATTGTTGATGCACTGCAGGGCAAGACATTTATGCACGTTATTTTTATTCTCTATCGCGTCTATGCAGTGCCAAGTCAGGACCATTAGATAACAACTGAAGGGATTGCAACCAATCTTGGCTGAAATGTTCCTAACAAAGTCAGGACCAAATGTTGGTATTGTGGTGCTAATTGATGATCAAACCTGGCTACAAGGGGCCATTAAAGCTTCTGTTTAGGTAATATTTCAAAGATCTTCTTAAGAACTGCTTATTGTAATCAATTGAAATCAAGTTTAGTGCTGAGCCTTGCTAGATTCTGCCAAAATGTTGTTACTATGGTGTCAATCAATCAGTACATTTCAATAATGTTGGAGAGCTGTCAGTTAAAATCTCTCTGGAAGCTAATGAGCTGTGTACATATTTAGTTTGTCCACTACATGTGTATTTTCACTAATAATTATTCAGCTTCTATAGTACAAGGTAGTACATTTCAATAATGTTGAAAAGATGTCAGTTCAAATCTGACTAGAAGCTAATCTATGGGTTTTATTTTGATATATGCTTGACCATGTCGACTGCATTAATTAACTTGGGCACAAGTCCCTAGCTTAATGAAAGTTTTGAAGAACTACTCCCTTTTCAGTGTGATTTTTATACTACTGCAAAAGTGTTGCCTTGGTATAATTATGGGTCTGTAGACAAAGTGATTTCCGACCTCATCAGTGGTATAATGATTAGCATGCTCCTACTGAATGTGGTAGATCAATGGGTTCTAGCCCCTGTCTATAGCTAGTCAAACCAGACTATGAAATTGGTAAGCATGCAGCATTAAGGAGTAAGAGCAAAGACTGATCGGCTCAGAATCAGAATAATATTTCAGAGTGGAGCGACATGTCTACCCACATACTGTTGTTTCAATGAACTAGCACTATAAAAATCCAACTAAGTGTGTTCATCTTTTCATTTTTTGTATCTAAATGTGTTTCCTGTTGCTCATGCTTAAATAGTTTACACATCATACAATACATGTATGTTATAGTTGATGTTTCTTGTTGTTCATTGTTTAAAAATTTGATGAATGGAATGTTTGTTATCCCCCATATGAGTGTTGTTTTTCATTTAAAGTTATTGAATATTTTGGGCTCTGTTCATTTACATTGTACCTGAGAAAGTCTTAGACAAATATTTTTAAATTAAAGGAGTTTTGGCCATTTTTAGTATGTTTTTTTTTGGGGGGTGGAACTTTTGTCAGATTTTTGAACTTTTTAATTCAATAACTAAAGGATAAAGAAAATTGTATAGTGTCTCCCAATATTAACTTTTTGATGTTAAAAGCAATGTTATTTTCATTCGATCATTAACTTAAGACTTCACCAGGATGAGGAGAATTTGTTTTATTTCCTATTCTTCAATGTTCCAGTTCATAGCTTTGTTATTTTACAACATTATCATTATACATGCAGCTGACTTTTCGGACATGCTGATAATATTTTGTTTTTGCAATACATATTTCTTGTTAATGAATATTTGTTTACTTTTTGTGCCCTATAATTTACAAAAGCTACAGTGTTGAATCATTTACAGAGTACATGTGCATGTACATATTTTGCCAACAAAGTTTTACTTGCATTGTTCCTGAATTTAGCACTTTATACTAATCCTTATATGTTATTATTGGCATATACAAGAAATGATGGAGTGTCTCACCAACAGAGACCACACCATAATAATGTGCTTGACATACATGTAAGAATGGAACATGACTGTTAATGTTTAGCCCTGTATCATGGCATAATAATTATCCCCTGTCTATCCCTCCCTACAGTTTCTATAATATTTTGTAGTGTGTTTAATGTGCAGATACTAAAGGTTTGCATTCCTTTACTTCTAAAAAAATCACAAAATGATAAAGTTGAACCAAGTCATTTTCTAGTGCATCAAAAGTGTCTTACAGTTACACAAACATAGTTATACATTCTCTAACAAAAGGGTCATACCAGTTGTAAGTTGGGTCTTTTAAAAAGTTTTATTTGTTACTCCATAATATGACAATTTACAAATTGCATGTTTAATGTGATATAAATATGATAAACTATATAATATGTATAAATAAAACCATGCAGAAGTCTAACATAATGTCAGCATTAACATTACAAAGCTGGTTTTTGTAAAAAAAAATATCTGCCAGTCATTGTTTAGGGAAAAATACTTCTTTTGTTTTCCCTTTTTTATAAGGACCCGCCCCCCCTTTTTTTTTTGTTATTGGATAGTCAGACAACAAAATATACGAGATGTAGATGAATTTTCTTCAAGTTAATTGATAAGGACCCGCTAGGAGGATATATTGCAGGTCTATGATGTTTTGTAAACATAGTACTGTTTGCGAAGTTGTGTGTTATGCCTATATGGTCATAATGGTGTTTACACGATTTTTTTTATTACATTGTATTTTCAAGATCTACGGGATAAATGTAGCCATAAATTATTTTCTTTCCTAACTAACAAATTCATGAAAACTTCCTTAAATGACGATATACGCATAACTACCACGATAAATAAATTTGTCTCGATGTGTTTACAAATGCAATGACGTTTTTTTACTCCGATTGACCTTTGAGCCATAATGGCGGCGGTACCGTGAAATTGGTCTATTGATTATATTTGAAATGAAATGAAAAAATTGATTATACTTGACTGGTTTGATGTCTCTCCGGTAATATTAATATAGAGTGTAAATTTGTTTAAGATAACACAGGAGTAAACAGTATAAATTGGAATTTCCTTGAAAACGGTAAACATTTAATATGACAAACAAGTTTCTTATATACTAATATTATTAATATACCGAGTCACGGTAAATTTGTTTAAAGTAACACAGAAGTAAACAGTATCAATTGGAATTTCCCTAAAAAGTAAACATTTACAAAAAATTAAGTTAATCATGGTATCATTTTGTTTGTTTGTTTGTTTTTTTTTACATTGTCCGACGCATTAATTACTGTAGACGAAAGGAGTTCAATTTCTTCACCCGGCCCGTTGTTTGCTGTACAAGGTTCAAGATTGGAATGAACCTGGACTTCTGTTACAATTACGGCGTTATTCTTGGACTTGTGAGCTGGTTCTTGTTCGTTTGGTTTTGGTTTCTGTCCAGTTTTGAATGGTTTAGGAACCGAAAGCTTTGGAGCAAATGTGATCGGCAATTGACTTTCCCGTGTACATACTTTAACGGTACTATCTTGGGTTTTTACAAAAATGTTACCATCTCTTGTCCACGTATCGAGGATTAACTTTTGTTTCTTCAGTTGTCTAGCCTTATAGAATAAATTTGATCTTCCTTTGGATAATGATTCGTTAATATAATAACCCCTTTTAAGGTACATTCATATGTTATTCTAGGTCGTGTGCCCAGTACAGTGATTTTCTGGACAGAGCGCAGCTGCTGCCGCAAAAGCTACTCAAACAAAGCTACGTTGCTCCTAAGTTGAAGTCATCACTACACAAAAAAGTTGCTCCTAGGTTGAAGTTATTACTACAAAAATTCTACGTTCGTCATAAAAAAAACGGATTGATCGTTACGAAATATTTATTTCTCAAATGACAATGAATATTTTTTATTTGACGTAGCTTTATTACATTGCTCTGTCACGAGACGTTTATCGGACTTGGCTATGAGTAACATGCTGGGCATCAACCCTCGCGAGCACCTGGGTTCACCTCCAGCTTTTGTTTTTATTTATTTTTTTTGTGGGGCCCGTGTATTTATCCTTTACATTTTCTGTGCTCTGATTTTTGCTTTGTTTGTTTTTGCCCTGTGTATTGTGCCTAATGGTGCCTGTGTCTCTGAATTGTCTATTTGTGATTGCCTCATTCAGTTTTCTTATTATTTCTTTTATTACTTAAAGTACTTGGTTTCACCACACCGAGGATCGAACCGACGACTTACTGCACTTGATGTGGGTATATTAACAGCGGTTTCCAATGTTAGAAATTGCACCAAAAAACACAAGACATATCAAATAGTGGATGAACATTTATTTGCCAGGCTTAGAACTATTGAGAGATCTGTTCCCTATCAATAGTATCTCAAATGTCGACAAATCAATTGATTTTGCTTTTTCAAATTTTTATAGTTATTGTGACTTTGAAGTATATCGTTTATTGCATATCATACTACTTCGTCAATGTCGTTGATAATAAAAACGTAGATACACATTTTGAACCGCCATATTTTAGTGCCTGTCCTAAGTAAGAACTTGGAATTTCAACGTGATGTGTCCTGGTCTTTCTATGTTTCTATGAGCTGAGGGAGAATGTGATTGCTCGTTTTGATGATAATAATAATAATAATAATAATTTTATTGTCAAATAAACATCCATACATGTTTGTGACCAGAAAAAACAAAATAAACAACAACAACAAAACACAATGTAAACAAGATATCTCAATTTATCATGAACAAATTAAGAGACTTCTGTCCTCAGTTCTAATGACTTTATTATGTAGAAGCCTATAATTTTAACATGAGCTGTAGTTGTAGGATTAAGAAGATAAATTAGTTTTTGCTCACTGGAAAATTGCATAAAATTTGGGTTTTCATTTGCAAGAATTACAAATAGATCTGTTCTCAATTTACTGTTTATAGTACATTCTAATGATATTAATGAAAGTGTTGAACATAGCTGTTTAAACTTTCTTTTCATAATAATGTTAGTTATATTAAAAATCAAGTATTATGTAAAGGGCGGCATAACTAGGCAATAGTACTTACGTGGGTAAGTTATAGAGTATTCAATTTCTTATTCCATCTTCAGACACGCATGGGACGAGTGATTGTTTTTAACGCCAACTCGGAAATCGTGTCTGGAGATGGAATGATAAGAAATTGAATATTTAATTATGGATATGATGCGAAGTCATTATATATATATAGATTATCCTTCATTTGCCCGTGGGTTACGATATTTCTCCACTCAAGAGGAGTTAGTTGTGGAGAAATATCGTAACCCACATGGGCAACTGAAGGAGAATTTGTTTAACACGGACTTTATTTCAAAATTTGAAATTAATGCGGGGAAAGGCAAAAGACATTTTAATCCTCTAGGGGATTACAGATTTTTCCGCCACTAATTCAGCGGGGTTAAAACGCCGTAATAATGGAAGAAAGTGTTATTTACATATTTTAAGCATAAATATACATCTGATAACCATGTCAGTGCCAAACACACTGGCTATTTATAGTATACGCGCCCTATGTACTTTTGTGAGTGTATTAATAACTTTAAAATTAGCAATAACTTTCATAGAATGCAAATTTAAATTAGATTATTTAAATTAAAGATGGGAAATACAATAATTTATTTTCTTCCCTGTGGGATACAAGATGCGTCAGATGCGTGTAATGGACCAAAAAATATAATACAAAGGTACGTGACATAAATGAATGTGAATGTAATGTTGATGTAATAGTCCTCCCGGAGGTATCATACACAAAGATGGCGGTGTTCTGGCATTGAAATCATTTAATAAGATTCATTTATTATTAAACTTTATAATTACTAAATAATGTAATTATTATTAAAATGAATATTCATCTCCACAGGTACAAATGTATTAGTTTCCAACGATATATCGGTATAAGATATTTTGAAATAATGAAGTAAAATTTCCTAAATCTATTGTAAAAATGTTGAATTGCTTCACCATCTTCTCTTGTAACGTGCGACTGAAATAGAAATAGCAAGTAATAATTCAACAGGGTTAGGGTTATGGTGCTTAATGCCATTTTCAACAATATTTAAATATATCGTGGCGGTCAGTTTTATTGGTGGAGGAAACAGGAATACCCGGAGAAAACAAACGACCTGCCGTAAGTCAATGACACTATAATGCTGTATCGGATACAACTCGTCTGAACGGGGTTCGAACTCATAACTTCAGTGGTGATATACACTGATTGAATATGTAGTTATAAATCCAACTACCACGACTGCCCCTAATAAATTTATGTAAATTTTACATGAACCAATATGCATGTAATACAATGAAAAACCAAAAACACCTGACATTCGGAACAGTTTCAAAATCCAATATCGAACATCGATATTCCTAGATCACATATACATTACCTCTCACTTTTCTCTCATGTTACAGGCGCCTCAATAACAAACGTGGCGGGATTTAACTATTTTATGCTCCCATAAACATTAAAAAGAATGCATGTTAAAATTAAGATTTAAGCAACAAAACTTGTACTGCTGTTTTCGTCTAACAGACACTGTAACAATTTTAATGCGTAAAACTAATAACCCAAATTGAGTTCGAGACGGCCCTTACATAGAGATAATTATATCTATAATATTGTTATCTTATATACGGTGGAATCAGACACTTTTACACTTAGGAACAAATTAAAGTAATGAAAATGCATTATTATTGCTGTTCTACATATGTCTTTCACAGAAAGACAGGATCAATATCTTAATCTGCTGCTGTCATCGTCGTTTCTGTGCTTAGATGTTTGACAAAAAAGTCGTTTTATTTTTTTCATTTCGTAAATCGATTGACAAGGCATTTTCTTTGAAACGGAAATGAAATGTATTGTAAATGTAAGACATAATTATGAATAGTTTATGAAATAAATTATACTACAGTCCAAATTATACTACACTACTCGGCCATTCTCGCTACCCTGCAAATAACCTCGTATGTATTAGGCGTATAAATCGTACTACTTTTCACATGTCAGTTACATGAAAGTTTGATAAAGTTATATTTTAAACAATTTTCTATATTTCAATTATTTTCATGGATAAAAGTTAAAGTTTTAGTTTTGCATGATTAAAGATTTTACTTAGTAAGTCTTCCATATTGGATTTTCGTGGACTATATTTTTGTGCGGCTTATATATAATTAACTTCCGGCAAACAATTTAAGAAGAATTTCTCCTATCTGCATACGAGGTTATTTGCAGGGTAGCGAGAATGGCCGAGTAGTTACGATTGTACTACAGTCCTGCCTTCCACCATATACATATAGTCGGCCTTACTTGCAAATACATTATAAGTTACATTAGCAAACCGGTCGTCACTGTGTCGATACATGTGATGGTGGACTATTAGTCACCGATGGTATCGACCGCCCAGTAGTCAGTCCGCACTGACATGGTTTATTAGATATATTCATTATTGAAATTTACATCCCGGGTGGCTCAATGAGTTAGGTCGCTGGATCTAACAACTCGTACAAGCCTATCACCAATACGGCGTGGGTTCGCGCCCGGCTTTGTAAATTACAAAAAGGGTGCACTCGACTCGCAGCCGCAAGTGATAAAGTTTACCAGTTGCTTGCCCATGGTCGGTGGTTCTCACCGGGTACTCCGGCTTCCTCCACCACTAAAACTGGTCGCCATGATATAGCTGAAATATTGTTGAAAATGGCGTTAAAACAACAAAAGCCAATTCAATCAACCAAAATAATGTAACTATTATCAGAACTAAGGTTCACCTTCCTCAGACAATGGTGACCTTAACCGATGTTGGCTATCATGTTTAGGTTATATTGCTCCCAACCACCTAAATTATTCCAGGCGAGCACGATAGCCATTACACCACCGATGCTGTTAGTATAATAGTGAGAAAAGCATCTGACAATGCACTCTTACTACTACTAAGACATACGTGCCCTATCAATCGTATCTCTAATGCCGACATTAAATTGACTGACTTTTCGATTTTCGGCACCTAAAATGACAAAGCATTTTTTTGCCCTGTTTTTTATTTTTTTTGGGGTGGTTTTTTGGGGTTTTTTTTGTTTTATTTTGTTTGTTTGTTTGTTTGTTTGTTTGTTTGTTTGTTTTTTGTTTGTTTGTTGAATATTAATTATTTTGACGCGTTTCTGGAATAACCTACAACAAATACACTCATAGTTAATACCACGTGGCAATCAGAAGCTGTAAATCGAAGATTGACAGGCAGTACAAGGGCCAACCAAAAGAAATCTACAAAACACTCTACAAAAATGTCGGTAACTGTTGAATTTTTATTTTAGGAAATGAAGCACTTAAATATGGTACAATAAATACATAGATATAAAATTTAGTTTGCATGGCATGTTTCTGAGTTACCCTTCATAATGTACGCTTAAAGCCAAACTATTTGAAAGCCAAATAATTTAAAAGTGGTTGAGAGCAAGAAAGCCAACAGACATAAACAATATAACAAAAATCTGCCCCGGTCACATACGCCCCTTAGCTTTAATAATAGTTGACCGGTTTAAGAAATGTAAATTGATCCCAAAAAAAAAAAAATAATAATCTAATAAACTATGTCAGTACCAAAGCACTCAGTAATGGTCGGATGATATCATCTGGGACTAATAATCCACCAGCAATGGTATCGACTCAGTGATAGTAGTCAAAGCATGAATAATTACTTTCTAACAACAAAAAGCAATGTACTTTACGAACGCGAATAGAAATATGTTTACTACTTATATATTCATAGATGAATACATTTATTTAACCATACACTTTCAATAGAAATATACATCTAATTTTTAATATATCTGTTTAATCATACACTTTAAATATAAATCCATTAAAAAGATAAATTTCATTTGAAGCATTACTCAAGAGTATAACATAAGCCTAATGTGCCAATTAATATTCAATATTCATAATGTTTGTACATTCATTATATAATAATTGACAATATCATGACTATGAAGTTATATTGTAATTTCCATGTTGCACAAAAAAAATGTGATTTTTTAAAATAGTAATCGGTATAATTAGGATGTTATGTAATGCTGTTGAATAGTTACATTTTATTAAAAGGCCTGTACTGTTTGGTAACGGATGGCTCTTAAATTACTGGATTGAACCACAGATTTGTAAAACCTCTGAAGGTACGATTTTACTTTTATAAACATATGTTCCAGACCATACGCGTATTTGGACACGATTATTGTTTAGGGTTGATGATATTATTGGTAAAGATGCAAGTTTTTACAAATTATCATGTGAATTTGGTGTGTTAAATTCATGTTATGATATGGGTGATATAGAACTTTTGACACGTAAAGTTGAAACTTCGCATTGGAAAAAAGAAGAAATTTCTCTACATGCTGCTGCAAAACAAGCAAGGTTTTCTCTTGCAAGCAAAATATGTAATTACAAGAGAACATTCATGAACAAAGCATGTAAGTGTAGAAAGTCCGTCGTTCCTTGTAGCAGCAAGTATCACTCTGGGCGTGCATGCGAAAATGTAATTCAGGTAGACAATTAAAATTGTATTATAGTTCAAAAACTGTTTACTTTTCATAAGGTGATGGTGTTTTGTTTAATGTAATAATAATTATGATAAATGTAATTTGTAAAACTAAATAAAAGTTTATGATATAATGTTAGTATTGAAAAAAACCCATATGGTCTAAATATCCGTATGGTCCAGCTCGTACTAGACCGTATGAGTATACTCATAAACAGTATATCACGCGGACGCAAGAGAGGGCAACCTTGGAAACGATGTTTACCTTAGCGACTGGGACCTCCGCTAGGTGTCGCCCCCGATGGAATGAATGAAAAAAATGTATCGATCTGCATATGGTACGACATGGTTTTCACTAGTGTGAAATGGAATGTACGAAATGGATATGGTACGAAATTACTATTATTCGTCAGCGCCCCAACATTTAAATCTCGGCAACGCGAGAAATAAAGCATCAGTAGGTTGTCTACGCGGGGGGTCCAACCGACATGGTCTACAGTAATGAGGACTAAAGTCCTCTATTAACTATATTTACGAAATTAAAGTAAGATAAGAAAGTACCGAATATACTACAGGACCGTTAAAGCTACATATGCAATCAGTGTCCATCACCACTAATGTTGTGAATTCTGACAGCATGTATGCCTTTAACCATACACTTTAAATATAAATCATATATCAACAGCTACCGGAAAACAAAATGGCGGCAGAAATAACGATAAGTTGGTATCTCTATACTCGATATATTTGTATGTGATCAAGTTTGTCAGTTACTGCCTTTCAGCGTATCAGAATATTTAAATGACGTCGATGATCGGTATGATTAAGCTGAAAGGACATTTCAGATCTGTAACTTATAAAATAAAAAAAGGCATAAGAATAAATACAAATTGTAATACGAATTCAACAAAGAATATATACCATGCATAGGAACCACGTGATTAACGCTTTGTTACGTTCATGAATGATTCCTCATGATGTGCATGATTTATACTGGACATGAACGTTAGAATTTCCATATCAGATGATGTTCTTGTTGTTTAACAGTAAGCGACGGGTGTCACTACTGAAGCAAGAACTGCCAATCCTTCCGGAACACCTGAATTCACCCCCGGTATTGTGTGGGCTTCGCTTTGCTCAATCTTTACTTTACTGTGTAGTGTTTTGTAAGTCGTTTTCTTTCATTTTGACCATTGTGTTGTCTGTCCTTCTGCTAATTTCGGCTTCTCGTTACTCCTTTGGCATCTTCCGACTTTTCTATCTCAGAGAAAACCGAAGTGACAATCTCGAATGGAAACTCCAGATGCAGAATTAAATATTAACACAAGTAATCTTGGGTGTACAGCTTTGCAATATGAAATGTCCTTTTATTAAGAATAAAAGGCAATGAAAACTATTTTCCTTTGATATGACTCCCTGTGTAGCTAATTCAATTGTTATTGTCCTTTTACCATTCAATGACCCCCTTCAATAAGTTATTAGTTGAAAATTATGAACAGCGAGTATGATATTATGTATGTACATTAAATCGCAGACTCGGTGTTTTACCAAAAAGAACGTTAGAGAATATCCTAGGGGCAATCAAAATGGACAATCTAGAGAAACTAGCAAAATAGGGTACACAAACAAAAACACAATATGTATTGGACACAAATTTACACAAACAAACACGAATAACTTAAATAAGACATGAGCCCTCATACAAACAAATTGAGGTTGGCACTCAAAAAGTAAAGAAACACAATAGGACAACACAAAAAACTTAAAAATGAGAAACAGGGACCCCACAAAACAACCTGGGGTGAACTCAGGTGCTCGAATTACATATCATTCACGGTAACCCCCTGATAATAGGCACACTTTTTGCAACAGTCTTGAAAATATATTTAGTAGAATGTTAATCTCCCTCATTTGTGGCTTATCACCCGTTCGTAACAAGAATAGCACAACGGATGCCACAGGGTTAATCCGGCAGAATTCGGACGGACAACACAATGACCAAAAGAAAAAGAACCAAAGGACAAACAACGATCTACAAAACATACACATAAAGATAAAGATCGAGTAACATGAAACCGCTAAAAACCGGGGGGACTCGTGTGCTGCGGAAGGGTAAAATTCCCATTTTTGTCTCAGCGCTTTTCTACTGTTCTCGAAATTCGATATGTCACGATTTTCAGTGTGTCAAAGTAGCTTTTCAGTCTCCAATCTACTAATCCATTAAAATTATACTCGTTGTGTCGAAGTAATCAATAAGGTCAGTTAACAAACTTGTCGACGTGTCAGGTCAACACCATGGCCTCCTGTGTCTGATGATCGAGATTATATTTTGATAACGAAAACAAATAGATTATTTTCTTAATTAAAGTATTGTCAAAACCTGCAAACATGATGTAATCATATAAATAAAACATCATCATTTAACATCGAAACAGCCTGTATGTGTACAGTGCTATTATCTATTTTTGTTGAGAAACAATTTGTATTTAAACGTTGTACAAGTTGTACAGAGTACAAGTTCAACATTTTGTCAGGTTGCGGATAGGAGATGTTAACAGAATCACGTAAGCTATTGTGTTAATGGGGCTAGGGTTATGGTGTTTAACGCCACTTTCAACAATATTTCAGTTATATAGTGGCGGTTATTATGTCAATAGTTTATAATATTTATAGATTTCTATGAATGTTTTCTACTGAGAAACTTGTCTAAATCGAACCTTCTGCGGACCAACTTTTGTGTTCGCAATATACAGATGTTCGGTTTATACAGGTAAGATAAAAAAAAATCCTTTTATGAGAATCTATTTACAGCTCGATTTATACAGAATTCTGTTTTATGCAGGTTTCGGTTAAGACAAGTTTCATTCTAATTTTCATTTCATGATAGCTTTTGTTGATGTGTAATTAACATGATTTCATCAAATGCGAGGTTCTCTTTCTCGCGGATTCCTCGCAATTTTTAAATCTAAGTTGGTAAGATTGGTAATATAATAAAACAGGTAACGATGAACGTCGGGTCAGAAGAGATAAACAATTTCATTTTCATGTTTTGTGCCTTTCTGTGTGTTTTCCAAGGTCTTGTCAAATATAGCATTAAGAAACAATTATTTCTACACTTTAAATAAAAACACAGAAGTGCGCACGGCGTGTTTCTGGAATAACTTTCATCAGGTACGCCCAATATCGAAAGATTTGTTAAAGCTTAGGAAACAATAACACCAAAGGGCCTGAACAGGATAGCCACAATCGTCTAAGGTCACCTATGCCGGAGGGAGGAGACAATTAGCTTTATTAATATTAATCATTTCGAGGCGTGACCGATCGCTCGAAATGTGCCTGTGTGTCGTGCGTTTCAACTGATTACAGATATGTTTTTGTCTATATTCTGTTTTCTATTAGAATTAGGACTTCGTGACAGATATTCATTGATGGGACATCATACCGGGAGGTATCTATACCTTCCAGAACACTTTATTTCAATCTCAGCCTTATTTTCTGTCGGGAGATGACAGGTATTCATTGATGGGACATTATATCGGTATTCTATACCTACCAGAACACTTTATCTCAATCTCAGCCTTATTTTTTTTGTCGGGAGATGACAGGTATTCATTGATGGGACATTATACCGGTATTTTATACCTTCCAGAACACGTTATATCAATCTCAGCCTTCTTTTTTGTCGGGGGATTAGTGTGTCTACTTTTCCTTCCTCCCAACATTCTGTTTATTGTTGGATTATTGTCTACTTTTTCTCACTCCCCGATTTCTGTTTGTTGGCATATTATTACGCTTACTGGACACAGGAAGTCCATAGGGATCAACTATTAATACACACCTGCCTTAAATGACGCCTCTATATAACAAATCACTGTCTCTAAAGGGCAGCCTCATTTTTCCCATTAATCTAGTGCATGCAATGTTAACCTCTATATAAAGGGCACCTGCTCACAAAGAGCACATTTTCAGGTTCACTTGAGTGCCTTTTACAAACAGGTTTGACTACAATGGTAGAAATAAACCTATTGATGGGATGACTAATATTTAGGCTAATAGAATAATATGTTTGGAATAACAAGAAGAGTACTCTTTTGATTTACAATTCAGATAAGAATATATATATTACAATGTAGGTAATCACTAATTGAAGTACCAGATCTATTTGTTACTATTGGAGCAGGAACTTCTTACCCTTCATGAACATCTGAGCTCACCTCCCGATTTAAGGTGGTACCATACACTTCAGGTAAAATATGATCTGCTCGTTTAATTTTTTTATTTTTTTTTTGGCAGTGTGTTGAATATATCCACTGTAATAAATATAAACATTTTAGCAAATTCCAGCAAACAGACTCAGAGCTATGAATTCACTAGCCGCATAGCAGCTTTTCTCTCTGTGATTTGATCACCGAAATGCTTGAAATCTGCATACAAACATCATATGATCAAAACGTTCAACTGATCTTAAAGAGTTGTCTCCCTGTAGTGTATGGTACCCCCTTAAGTTGCTCAATATTTAGTAATCAAAATTAGGGAAATCTTATATCTTAATTTAACCTGTATAAACAGAACACCTGTCTATTAAAAACACAAATTTTGTCCCCAAGTAGGTTCGGTTCAGACAGGTTTTACAGTACTTTGTTCTCTACAATTTATTACAGAATTTCTCAATAATTCATTATTTACAGAAAATGCTGGCGAGTCTACGATTTAAAATGTTATTCAACAGTTATGAGAAAGAAATTGAAAGAGAAACGTCAAAGTACAAAGTTCTACGAGATCTAGATTGTTTTGTTCTGGACAACTCGATACGCGAGAGCACTGTAGGTCAACTGAGAGGACACACTCTAGAGAGTAAATGGGAGATATATAACGAGGTGAAAAAATGTGGCTTTAAGCATACGATAGTTGCCTCTTTCTCTCATATGACTCGAGTAGATGACGTATTTATAAAGCAGTTGGTTGACAAGGGTGAGGATCGTGACGGATTGTGGGCTTTTTCTGAAATTTCAGAAGGTAATTATTTCTTCCACATCTGGAATGTAATCTTTGTCATGGTTCAAACTGTCTGACAAACATTTCTCTGTACTAATGTCAATCTACTTAATATCTTATGTTTTAATTTTAATTAAAATAAAATTGAATTTTAAAATATCTATTGGAGATGGTGTTGAAGATAGACAGCCGTGTTCGTTAATCAACCGAGAATTTTAAGTACATATGATCAACTCAACCTATTCTAATCTTTTGATCTGATCAAAAGGTTTAGGTTTATGGTGTTTTACGCCACTTTCAACAATATTTCAGTTATATCGTGGCCGTTAGATTTACTGGTGGAGGAAACCGCAGTACTAGTACCCGGAGAAAACCACCCGATCAAAACGGGAATGTGGCGTTGCCTGTTACATTATTTAGCATTAAGTAAATAGCTTTGACAATTAAACAAAATGTTGAAATATTTCTATATATAAATGATTTAAAAATAGAATTAATAACATCGACATAAGAATATAATAGAACCAGATTATCTGAAGAGCCTGTTTTGCTGACATGATGTATACAGACAAAAAAATAAAATAAAAAATCGGACACTCATCGTCAGTGTGTTTTACTCCAAATGTAGCCATGTTGTTGAATGATTTATCAGATACATATCCTAATGACTGTCGGGTATGATTTTGCAGGTGAGGATTGGATTTAACGTGACTAGGTTGTGTCAGCGGAAAAGCCTTTCAACTGACTGTTTTGCCTAATTTGTCCATTTTCGTCAACAACGACAAAATGCAAAATGCTTCACCAATATGTGACATTGTAACTAATCGTCTGGCTCTTCAGAGGTATTTTACTCACATGTTCTATTAATAGTAACAGCAGCCATGTTGATCAGTTGGACGGGGTCATCGAATTTAATTTTTAAAGTGGATATCTAAGAATAATTCAGACACACAACGGTTGCAATTGGCCAAATTAGCATGCAAAGCTCACGTGACCCTTTAGATTTGTTGAGCTATTTTGTGAAATGGTTTCAAATTGGTCAACTCTAAAACTGAGGGAATGCACATTTGCAAGAAAAGAAAACTATAGCTAGACCTCATGAGATGTTACCCACTATGATAAAATTAAAATAAAAGAAAGTAACTATCAAACGACAGAATAGTGTGCTGAAAATAAGGCATAATATCAATGATCGCCACAATTCTTCTTTCTTTTTAAGGCGCAATAGACAAAGTCCCTGATACAGAAACAATTCCTGTCGGTTTACGAAAAATGAAGGAAGTCGGCTTATATAACGTGATACTTGAAATAGATTTAGGGGATTCAACATACGATTTCAACAAGTTCACAGTCTACAAATGTTGTCTACTCCTAGAAAAATGGATCCAATGGTGTTACGACAATCTCAATAAGAATGCAAAAATTCTCATCAACTTCAGAGATATACCAGATGCCATGGCAACTGGTGCTGTGCGAGTGTTCCAAGTAGTAGACTTTCTTTGTAAATTGTCTGTCACTAAAGGTTTGTTTGGGTTGATTTTTGAAGAACCTAGAGGGAAGTCTCTTCCGGAAGAATGTGGTACATGGGCAAAGTATATAAGAAAAATTATGGATGACCACAAATGGAAAGGACATCTTCTAATACATGTTCACGAGAAATTTGGATACGGTGATGCCACAGCCTTGCAGGTAAATACATGTACATGATTAATATGGTTACGGTAATGCCACTGCCTTACAGGTAAATACATGTACATGATTAATATGGATACGGTGATACCACAGCCTTACAAGTAAATACATGTACACAAGAGTACGGATACGGTGATGCCACAGACTTGCAGGTAAATACATGTACATGAGAAATGCTGGTACGGTGATGCCACAGCATTACAGGTAAATACAGTCATGCATACGAGAAATGTTGATACGGTGATGCCACAGCCTTGCAGGTAACTACATGTACACGAGAAATGTTGGTACGATGATGCCACAGCCTTGCAGGTAAATACATGTACACGAGAAATGTTGGTACGGTGATGTCACAGCCTTGCAGGTAAATACATGTACACGAGAAATGTTGATACAGTGATGTCACAGCCTTACAGGTAAATACATGTACACGAGAAATATGGGTACGGTGATGCCACAGCCTTGCAGGTAAACACATATACATTATAAGTATGGTTACGGTGATGTCACTGCCTTACAGGTAAATACATGTACATGATTAATAGGGATACGGTGATGCCACAGCCTTACAGGTAAATACATGTACACAAGGAGTATGGATACGGTGATGCCACAGCCTTGCAGGTAAATACATGTACACGAGAAATATTGATACAGTGATGTCACAGCCTTACAGGTAAATACATGTACACGAGAAATATGGGTACGGTGATGCCACAGTCGTATAGGTATTAATCTGCATTAAATATTACACTGTGTGTGCGTTTTGTTAAAAGGACAATATTTCGAAATCCAGAACGTTTAACTCTCTCGGACCACATGTGGTAATTAAACGATATTCCAGTGATTGTGGTTCCTATCATAATGGCAGTGATTGAGGATTGCTGCTGACAAGGAAGCTACTGAATCAAGGATTCATTGAGGTTTAGTTGAGGATTTAACCATGACTTGGTTAACCGTTACGGTATATGTGTGGCACAAATGACCACGGATATGTTCTGTTATTCGTAATCACAAGACCGTCCTTTCCTTATTTATAATTTGTCACTGAGTTTATAAGAAGAGTAACACGTCGGATAGCATGAGTCCACCACCGATTTTGTTGTGTGATTTGCTTTTCTCAATTTTCAGTTTTGGTGATCATTGTTCGTCGTTTTGTCTTCTTTCTGTTGGCCATTGTATTTTCTGTCCCTCTTCGTTTTACGTTTCCTGATTACCCTTTTGATATCTTCAAACCTTTTCTGTATTACATATTAATTGTTCTTTTGCTGATATTGGTGGATTTGTTGACCATCATCGTTTAAGCTTACTGTTCCTTTCTCACCTTTTTTGACCGTCTCTTTTTTATATTATGGATTCGTCGTTTTTAAGTATATCTGAATTCGGACGATTTTGACTGTCCTTGTGAAGTTCAAATCTAGCCAGACTAACCAGGGATAAAATCATGTTTTTTCCTGCCTTGGTCTGAACAATAGAAAAACAATCAGGCTATGACCGAGCAGTCCTTGTCCATTGGGCTATTCGCCAGTGAACAGTTCATTACATAATTTACCAGTAACATGTTTTTTTAACAGGAATACTTATTACAACAAATATACTAGTATATAGAAATATGATAATAGAAAAACTGTATACATTCATCTAAGTATTTTAATTTTGAATAGGTGCTCATGAGTGGAGCCAATGGTATATGGGCAAGTGTTTGCATTGAGGGTGCATCCATGGGAAATGCATCCTCGTGTGTAACCTTGATGAACATGATTCGAATGGGAAACAAGAAAATCCTTAAAAGATACAACTGTACCTATCTACGAAAGGCAGCCATCAACGTCACAAGAATCACTACTGGGGTTGATCCTCATATCAAGCAACCCATATATGGCGGACGTGCATTAGACTTTGTATTTGATTTAAACAAGGAAGAATTCGATCTAGCCGATTTTTTCGGCGAAGAGGCTCCAGTTAGAATAACTACCCTTTCTTCACCAGATATGATTCGTGCCCGATTAATAGATTTATTCGGAGATGATAAAAAGTTCACGAAAGAAATTACACACCAGATGAAAGAAGTGATGCTTTCCGACTTGAAAGAAAACAGGTATACACTTGAAAGAAGAGTTTGAAGATACCAAAGGGGTAATCAGAATCCGTATATCAAAGAAGAACAGACAAAACAATGGCCAAATGAAAAAGTACAAAAGGACAAACAACGATCTACAAAACATACACATATAGCAAAAGATCGAGTAACACGAACCCCACTAAAATTCGGGGGTGACTTCATGTGCTCCGGAAGGATATGCAGTTCCTGCTCCACTAGTGGCGTCGTCGTGTTAATCTAGTTACAAACCCGGTGATAATTCATGAATGAGGAAAGGACTGTGCTTACGACAAGTTGCAAATAGAGGTACAATACAGAATAAGATTGAATACTGATTCAGAGTTACCTGTAACTCGTCTAGGTGAGCCCTGGACACATCATTTTTGTATAGGAATCACGTTTTTGAAAATAATAAGAGAGGCTGCACTAGTGGGACTCAGGAAAATTTGGTTGGGACTCATTCAACCCACCATTTCTTTGGAAATGCCTGTACCAAGTCAGGGCCGTTGCGATTTTCCCAGTTTTCCGGTTGTTGACTGATTTTGTCTGTTTGTTGACTTTTGTGTTTTGCCTTTCCCCTTGGACGATTGCTCAGTGTTCGGTAATTTTGTTATTACCCTTTTCCTACAAGGAGCTCTGCTGATCTATCATAATAATATTGTCCGTGAATGTTTATTGTTGAATATGACAGGATACAATCTCAATTTAGAACATAACAACAAACGTATTCATCTAATCTAGTGCGTAAGATGCATTACTGCATGGAATAATCTTTATTAGGTACGCTGGAAAGTCAAATAATTTAAAACGCTTTGTAAATGTAAGCAATCGGATCTATTTCTTCCTAATATATTTTTAACATTAATTAAAGGTTTTATGCAAGAAATATGTAAAATAATACGTTGATCTTTTTCACAGGAAAGAAGAATACATGAGTAAGTGTGGTCTAGCTATGTTGTTTGATCGTTCTGGAGGTGCAGTAACAACCACCATGAGAGATATCATAGCTAATGATCAGATTGACAAACCACATGCCAAGAGAATTATTGCTGATATACGTGAGAGATGGGATACTTGGGATCTGAAGGATGAAGTTCAAGGAGATGACATGTTAGAATTTGATTCATTCTACAATGGTTTCATGGCTCCGTATTTTGCTTGTTACCGCTGCTCTGATACAAAGAAAGCTATTCAGGCTCTCGACATGGATAAAGATGGCTCCATCCATTGGAACGAATTTTATGTATACATTAAATGGGCAATACAACAATATCCTGGAACAAAAGATGCTGATAGCCTCTTAGACATTGCGTTCCGCAAAGGCTTGATACCAGCAATGCGTGACGAAATTCTTGCACAGAATTAAGAATTTTATCATATACTAGTAAATGAACTTCCTGTTATAAAGATAATGTGCAATTCTTAGCTTATGTCCTTATATATTTTAATATATAAGAATGCTTTTGCGTCCTATGACAAAGAATATGCAATAATACATTTTTGTAGTTCATACTCTCTAAATATCTTCCTTCTCTTAAAATGCTGTATTTTGAATTATTTTATGGTACATCATCTTTAATTTGTTTTGACATTCTACATTACTGTCCTACATTCCAACCCATTGGCATTCCAATATGAACAAACTGCACCATTCGGATATAACGCCCTTATCTGCAATGATCTAAACTGCACCAATAATTGTCCTATTGTTTTTCCAAGATAGGAACGAAAACATTTAGCATACATCTTTAATTTTACCTTTCGATATACAAATGATGTTTTGCAAGCTTAAGTGACCACTGATCCATCATTTCCCAGTGAACTCGAATCGTGTTCTGTAAGCTTTTGTGACCATTAATCCTTATTTCCCGGTGAACTCGAATGATGATTTACAACCTTTAGTGACCACTGATTCCCTATTTCCCAGTGAAATCGAATGATGTTTTGCAAGCTTTGGTGGTCAATGATTCCTTATATTCTTGTAAATTTGAGTGATGATTTTCAAGCTTTAGTGACCTCTTATTTCCCAGTGAGCTCGAATGATGTTTTTCATGCTTTAGTTACCATTGATCTCTTTTCCCGGTGTTTCGAATGATGCTTTCGTGACCACTGATGGTCTCAAGTGATGTTTTGCAAGCTTTAGTAACCACTGATTCCTAATTTCCCGGTGAAGTTGAATGATGTTTCCAAGCTTTAATCGCAATTGATCCTTTATTTCCCAGTGAACTCAAATGATTTGTCCACGCTTTAGTGACCACTGCTCTCTTATTTTCCGGTGAACTCGAATGATTTTGATAAGCTTTTGTGACCCCTGATTCCTTGTTTCCCAGAGAAGTCAAATGATTTCTCCACGCTTTAGTGACCACTGGTCCCTTATATCCAGGTGAACTCGAGTGATCTTTTGCACGCTATGGGGACCACTGATCTCTTATTTTCCGGTGAACTCGAATGATTGTTTGCAAGCTTTTGTGACCACTGGTCCATTATATCCCTCTGAACTCGAATGATGTGTTGGACGCTTTAGTGATTTCAATATTTACCAGTGAACTCGAATTGTTTTTTGCAGCTTTAGATACCACTGTTTCCAAAACTAATTATACTACTGATAGATTTACCTCGTATTTAGATTTTATCTACATGTTGACTATGAAGGAGAGTTGTGCACTAAGAATTAGGATGAATGTGATAACGCTTACTTCCCAATAGTTAATTTTCCTTTCTTGTGTCGCAACATTCCAGTCTCTCCTGCTTACTAAGTCTTTGTATCCCAATTGATATGCTATTGTAGAGATTATTTTTCTTCTCTGAAACTGTTGAAAATGCGTCTAATCTTATCTGACAAATTTCTCAATAAAAAATAATTTTACGAAACCAGGTGGCAAAAACTAATTGGGTTATCAACGTGGAATGGATACGTCATGAACATGATGCTCCTTGAATCACTGTTTTCCGAACTTGCCCTGTGAATTGATAATCTTAAGAGGCATCTGTTTTCACTACCAGTTTTCATGTTGGCCCAGCTATTGTTCTATTCCTTTGGTTCACTAGTATGTTTGGACTATTGTTATTTTTGCTATTGCATATGGATCGTCCCTTCTTTCGCAAATCGTATAGCTTACCTTCGCCAACACCAGGGTTCACACCGGGTTGGGTTTTATTTTACGGAATCCTTATATAGTTGTTGTGATTTGTGTTTGTTTGTTTGTTTTGTTTTGTTTTGTTTTGTTTTGTTTTTGTTTGTTTTGTTTTTGTTTGTATTCGTTTTGTGTCTTGTTTCAAATGCGTTCTATGTCTCTGGATTGTTAAATCCTGATTTCCTCTTCGGTTTGCACAAAGGTTTATCCCTTTTGGTTATGGTATGTTCTTCTCGATATTATTTTGAAGAAAAAAATTAAGACAATTGTAGTGTTTACTTCGTTTTATCACATATTTATAAGTAATAACGTCAATTTTTCCCATACGTAAACACAGGAAGTGCCACAGCGATATCAACCCATGGGCATATATCGGGGCAAAAATCTGATAGCATGATATCAAGCCTTTCTATAAATAGATCAATGCATGACTTTTTCCATAACAGGACTGTTATCATCCCTCAACCGATATCGATCACTCATATCCATATAATTTTCGTGTCTGTGTGGGAAGTTAATTTTGTTCTGTTGAAATATGTGATCAATAGATTAATGCATGTCTTTTTCCATTTCAGGACTGTTATCATCCCTTGACCGTTATCGACCCTCGGACTAAAGCCCTCTGGCGATATCGGTCTCTCGAGATGATAACAGATCTGATATGGAAAAGGGCATGCATTAAACTATAAATAATAGGCATCATTATTAATGTTCATTACGCCTTCTACACACTGCAACAAATATTATATATTTCACAATTTTTCCATTTTGATATGCTACAAAAATAATTTTTTAATATACAAGATTTTTATCTCAGATATTATTTGCAATATCTAGATTAATTGGCTGAAGAAAAAAGTTTGAAGATACTGAAGTAGTTCAGAATCGAAATTGAAAGAATGACAGACAATACCATGGCCGAAAGATAAGAGACAAAGAGACAAACAATGGTCTACACAACACGTACACAGAAAACTAAAGATTGACCAAACCGAACCCCACAAAAACTGGATGTGATTCGTTGCATTTCGTACGTTTATGTGACAACACCAATTATAATAAATAAAAAAAGAGGAGAGTGTGTTAGTAATTGTTGCTTAACGCCACATTATACATTTTTGAGCTATATCATGACCAGGTCAGTTACGTTTGATGAGATGTCCGCTTTCTACAACTGTACAATACCAACAAGCTGGATTTCGTATTGTGTTAGTCCACTGAAACAACAATCCTCGGGTGGACATATCGTTCCTCTTGGACATGTTATCCTGATTTCGAGACAACCAGCTCTGTTCTTTCTCCTTAATGCCGCTGGAGTGGAGAAGCAACAAAATAATACCAATTTTATAGTCTTTGGTTTGACCTGACCGGGGTTCGAACCCACGATCTACTGCACACAAGGCTACCACGCCAGCCATTCCACCACCGATGCTGTATTAACAAAAGAGAAGCTCAATCTTTATTACAGCTACTGAAGTATAATTTCAGTGTTATTGTTGGACAGTGTACAATTATCAATATTTATAATGCCTAATTATTTATAAGCTACCTATGCATAATGCCAAGATTTATGGACTACCCAAGGGCCAATACATTTACTCTCCATATCACAAACATTGAGGGCAGGGTAGGGTTATGGTGTTTAACGCCATATTCACTTTATCACATACGATATCGAGCTCACCTCGCCATGAACGGGATTCGAACTCAAAACTTGGTAGGAATGTTCATTGGGTGGTCCTCTATAAAGTTTGGGGGCTTTATAAATCAGATGTACGCAAAAGAAACAAGAGGCCCAAATGCAGCAAATAGGTTGTTGTCTGCTTTTAATATTCCCCGAAACCACTGGGCCAATTGGAAGCACACTTAATAGGAAGGTTCATTGGATGGACCTCTAGAAATGGTATTCTATGTCTGTTGAAAGGGGGTACATAAAAGAAACAGGGGGTGCAAAGGTGTCAAAAGGGTGCTGTCTGTTTTTAATATTCTTTTCTGAAACCACAGAGCCAATTGGAACCAAACATGGTAAGAATGTTCATTTAATAGTCCTCTAAAAAAAATTTGCTGATCAGAAGTACACAAAAGAAACAAGAAGGCCAATAAGGATAAATAAGTTGCTGTCTGTTTTTAATATTTTCTGAAACCACATTTGGCCAATTAGAACCAAACTTGCATTGGTATAAACGTTCCTTGGGTGGTCCTCTAGAAAACATTTTCGTTGACAAGTATACAAGAGAAACAAGATGCCCAAAAGGTGTTGTCTGTTTTTAATTTTATTTTCTGAAATCACAGAGCCAATACGGTTGTTTCGAATCATTTCCATTCCGTCAAAATTTTGTTATTTTCGTCCGCCAGATCACGTGATTTCGATGGAATGTTCAGTGTTAGACTTCCGGTGTCAATGTACACAACAAAAACTCCAATCGATTTGTTCCGTTTTAACGTTCGATCATCAACTTAAACAAATCTTGACATTTTCTGTAAAAGACAGATATCAATTAAATTATTTTATTTGTATCAAAGACTTCAATGCAGAGACAATTACTTCTTTAATATTAAATTTGTTTTCTTTCTTTATTTGCTGCTGTCAGCATCATGAAAGAAAACGATCTGCCTTTATATATATCTGATATCAGACAGATAGTGGGGTACCGAACACCAGTATTTATTCAGCCGTTTCCTTGGCGTCTCCATATTACAATTACTTATAATCTACCGCATCTACGACTATGATATGCTGACGTTGTCACAGTAATAGCGTAAACACCGGAAGTCGTCTGCCAAGCACTTCAGACGTCAAGACACGAAAAAGACGGAACGTGGTCGGAATTGACATGATTCGAAACAACCGTATTGGCACCAAACTTGGTAGGAATGTTCACTGGATGGTTCTATAAAAAGTGTTTTTGTTGATCAGACGTATTCAAAAGAAACAACAGACCCAAATGTGACAAATTATTTATTCTCCACTAAAGTGTAAAATGATAAATTTAGATATCCAGGACAATAAACAGCTTTACAACGTTATCAAATAAATTTTGATTTATTTAAATTCTTGTAGATCGTTTCGTCCGGATTCAAAAACACCCTACTTTTATAGAGGTACCTCGAAACACTTTTTGTGTAGATTGATTTAACCCTCTTGCTGCCAGATTCAAATTTCAAACGACGTTGCGTATGCCACAATAGATTGACGTCGTCAATTGTTGACGTTTTGGGGCAAGACAAAGTACTGTGCAACGTCTAATTGGCAACGACGTTGGTACAGTACATGCCAACAATTTGAACATTCCCGTTTTTCTGTATTCTGATAGATATACTTAAAAGACAAAAACAATATACTATAAATATGTAATATATTAATTGTAATATATTATGTATCATCTATGTAAAGTACATCATATTATAAAAAAACAAGTAATCAAACAATCGTGTTAATTTTTTATCAACTTCACTCTTCTTCGTGTTGATTTACATTCAAAACGGTGTGAAACCTTTCAAAACACTGTCCAAGACACAATCCTGATTTGCAGCTCCTACACCATGTTCTAACTTTTAACGCACACACTTTACACTGTTTTCTCTTTGTATCTGTAATTATAAATTATTAAACAACATATTAAGAATAAACTGGTAGAACGTGCTAAAGTGGGTCACGAGTCACTGTGAGTAGCATGTGTAGTCACGTGACTTGTCTCATTGGTAATCGGGCGGCTGTATCGAGAAACAGATACGGTGTTGAAAAAAAACTGTTGATACTCATAAAATATTGATAAATGCAATAAAATTTTATGTTTGTCTTCAAGAAATATGATAGACAAAACCATGTGTGAAGTTTTATGACGAAATATCTCTGATTTCTATGTAAATTTACGAGTTGAAGTGGGGGAACACCCACAGGTAGTTTTAGCGATGTATTTTTATCTTGGACAAGAATAATGAGCGTCCTGATTGGATGACCGATTTAAAACACACTGACTCCGCATGGTTTAGCAAGGCTACTCAGGTCAATAGTTTATAAATATAGAATCTTGACATCTCCAGCTTTCCAACCATGTAAATATTTTTGCTCTACGGCGAGGAAAAGCATATTACTGAGTGAATTAAAGGTTAAAATGTTATTATTTTTTAAATCTAATTATATTTTAAAAAGAAAAACAGCTATAAATGTGTTCTTTGGTTCATATAGGAAAGGAAAATACCGGACTTTTAACATTGAAACGGAACCATCTTACGCGGAAACCCACCCGAAAACCCCTACCCCCACTTGAATTTGATGAATGTTACAGCTACCATTTTCTTGATATGATAATGTAAAACAAAAAGATGCATGTAAAAGAAATCTATGTTATATTTATTCATTTGTTTGATTCTGGAGTATTGTTGATCATTGATTTAAACAAGAAAAAAGGGGAAAAGGGGGGGGGGAATTTTATTTGTGAATTTTACAGTTTAATAAATGTTATGTTTCGACAATTTAAAGAGAAAAATAAAAATTTGTTGAGACTAAAGCTTAAATCAGCGTTAAAAATTGAATAAATATCAGTTGTTTTGTAAATGAGATTTATTTCAAATAGAAAATCTGAATTTATTATTTATTAATTTATTATTAATGATACAATTGTATATCCCTTGGGATGGGGAGGGGGGCTATGATGAAAATTTGAAATAAAAACACAGGACCGAACTTTAAGCAAAAATAATAATCCAGGATTAGTTGTTTATTAAAAAAAAATCCAGGACCCCTGTGTCCATGAAATTTTTTTTTTAAAGTTAATAATATGAAATATTGACATCCACACTTGCCTTTTAGACAGCACATTTCTGTGTCCACACTTGCCTTCAGGCAACACTTGTACTTGTATAAAATTAAATAGAAACAGATACTATTTTACAATGTATATATATAAATATAAAACATTCCTTTTCATGGTCATAGGGGACACACCCATTTTAGCTCTCTACTTCAAACAGTTATTGCATTAATTTATATTAAGATTTTTTTTTTTTATTATGCTTCGGATTGAATCAAGGAAAGTAAACTTTTTTCTTCAAAATGTTCTTCATGTTCTTTTTGATACGACATACAATTGAATCGAATATACAAGCACGGAGAAAACCTTTTCACATTCAACATTTAGTAGGTTGGAAATATTTGCAATTGCCGAAGAGCGGTTCATTTCGGGGACAAAGATTACTCTTCTACGGGCGACATAAGCTTCAAGAAAGGTCAACATAGGGTATGAGTCCATCAGAAAAGTTTGAGCGCACCGTGATTCATAGCGTTAATACTTTCAACAATAACGCGAACAAACCGAATTGATGCGTGTTTTTTTTAAAATATTAATTATTTTTCGAACTCTTACCTGGTATATAATGTATGAAGTGTCTCTTCGTCTCTGTAGTCCCCAACGAGACTATGGACTACACTTAAGTGAAATTAATATCTTGTCAACTTCTTTTGTATCCGTCGCGTCTGGGTGTACAAAATGAAGGCATTTCCTGCAGTACAAATAAGTTAGGAATTAAGTAAAGTTGATAGTAAGATAGATCATAATTGTGCGTAAGTCGGGTAAATAACAAAATATCTACAGATGTATTTTTTATAGTGTGTAAGCAGTGTAAAACAAACACAGTAGGTATTTTATTTTATTTCATCCTTTACGAACTCACTACGCAAATACATATTTATATTTTAATTTCAGAGAGTATTAACTAGTATAACATGAATAAGGGTTCAAAATAGGAAACAACATAACTTTTATAGGGTAATGATTATATGAAGATTTTAAAGGTACCCCTATATAATAATCGCTATAATTTCAGGAAGTTTTAAAAGAGACATTTTGTTAATATTATGTTAAAGAAAACTTTTTATTCTTACCAATAATACGCAGAAGAATGTAAATTAGAATTTTTTTCCACATCTTCACGGATCTCATGTCTGAGTCATAGAAGGAGATGTGTTGATCTGACAAATCGACACCACCCATTCTCTGGTTATAAACCGAAACAACATTCGGAACTCGCCTTTCAACACCTCTGGCATTATTTTCTACAACGGTCCTGAAAATTAGAAAACAACCAAATTTTATTAGTATCCACCCACAAATAAGTATATATTATATATTAATACAGTTTTAAATTCTCTCTAAATATGCGAATTTTCAATCTAATGAAAATCAAATTTCTGCACGTGCCCCGCCTCCCCTTTTTTAGCTTTAGTGACAGTGACACGATTTAATTTTAATTAGATTGGAGATATTTTCATGTACATGTCTAGATTGTATTACGCGTTATATAATCCTAGAATTATGTTTGATGTTGAATTAAAATATGTAATGATTTTATCCTTCGCTATATAACAAATAAAGACGACCAAAAACGGTATACGGTATATATACATACATAATACGCATCTGCTACATTTTTTAAATAAAAGGATCACATTAAAATCACATATTTACCAACATAAATTTTAGTATTTAAATGTTATGCTAGTTAAAATGGGCAGAAAACTTTACATATTAAAATATAATTGTCATTTACCCCGTAGATCTATTTTGTATCATTTTCCGGAAGGTTTATAAATCATTCTTACCTTGGATGTGTAAACGTAGATAGGAAGGTCACTTGTCGTCTATCACTGTAAGAAAGTGCCATTAAAGGCACTTGTTGTCTGACACTCTTCTTCCCCTTTGGTAATCTAAGTCCCTTAAATGATGATGGCATGCCTTTCCTGTAACACCGTGCTGTCCCAGTTACATATGTTCGATATTCAAATAAATGGTGACACAAAACATGAGAACAGAAGAAGTTGTCAAGTACAACATGGAGATTTCTGTTGAAATGAGGCCGGACAAGTTCAGTTACAATCTCATATCCTACTCCCGGGGACCCAGCTGATCGTGGTGTTCGTGGCTTTCCTTAAAAGGTACATTTTTTCTAAATAATTTTACGAATAAACCGTTTAAAACAACTCTTTTTTTTCTTTTTGTTTCTATTAATCCCAATCCCTTTATAGATTCGTTTTCGAGTCTCCAAAAAAAAATAGAGGCCTGGTAATAATTTAGGAGATATTTTAGTCGGATTTGGTTAATTTTATATTGTTGGATTTCAAAGTCTTGCATGTAAAATAAGCTTTACTTTTCAAATAAAAGCTGTTGATCGAACATGGATATTAGTGTTTTAGTATTTGAAAAGCAGAATAATCACTGTTACTATAGGTTACCATCGTCCGGTCTTATTCATGTAATAAAATAATGGAGCGGTCATCGGACATTGATTCTTCTGCTTTTAAAAATAGATGTGTATTTGTCTGGAACAATGCATTTCCAACTGATACTATGCAAGAGCATGTTTGAAAATATTTGAAAATATGTTGTCGATAATATTTACCTTGGATGTAAATATAGTTATATAGTATCGTATCTATTATATACTTGTTATATACTTAGTTTGCGTGCGCTTAATATCATTGGTTGTAAATGAAGTTTGTTAGTTACATACCTGTATATTCGCATCTGATGTATGTAGCCAGTATCGGACTCTGCTAGAAGGAAAAACTTAGGCCCCCAACGATGCGCCTTTTTAGCTGGCATATACTGAACTAGACTGTTTCTTCCTTTGAAGCCAACAATGCTTTCATCAACGGTAACATCACGACCTAGCCCATAATTGTGACTGAAAGTGTTGTTGATCAGGTCCAGAACCGGCCTTATCTTGTGAGCAGGATCATGACCATGCTGGCAACGAGAAACTGTGTTTCATTATCATTGCAATGAAGATAACGTAGCAAATCTTGTGTCACGCGCATATCATTTGCATTACTGTACTGGACAACAGAATTATCTGCTGTCAAATATTTTGCGATTTGCTCTTAAAATCTGCTTTTGAGCGGATTTTTAATGTTATGCAATTGATTTTAGTTAAAATTAAGTGACATATTATGTGAAAATATTTAATCAAATTTCACGATATTTGCCTTTCATATTACTTTAAATATATATATGTTAGAAAGATAAATCGAATTTTAACACATCTATTTAACCATACCCTTTAAATATATATCTGTTAGAAAGATGAATCTAATTTGAATATATATACACATGTATCAGCAGCTACCGGAAAACAAAACGGCGGCCGAAATAACAATAAGTCGTCCTCTCTATGCACGATATATTTGTATGTGATCAAGTTTGTCAGTTACTACCTGTCACGGTGGGCTGGTCTTCTCTGAGTACTGCTGTTATTACCATGAATACATATGTCTTCCATGAAAACAACTTAGTGGAACAGGAATTGCTACACTTCCGGTGCTCCTGAGTTCACCCCTCGATTTTAGTGGGGTTCGTGTTACTCAATCTTTAATTTTCTGTGTAGTGTTTTATCTTTTAAAGATCATGGTTGTCCTTTTCTTTTGACCATTATATTATCTGTCATTTTCGACTTACGGCTTCTAATTACCTTTTTGGTATCTTTTCATACAGCGAATTATCAAGAATGGGGTTTTAGTGCGTTAACATATTTTGTTTTCGATTATTGAGTAATTGTAATTCTACATTACCAAATATATGGTTCTCCTCCCTGAGGTATAGTTGACCATAGCAGATTTTGGCTATCTTGTTTAGCCCTTTGGCTTACTAGCTCCAAAAGTCTTTTAAATTATTTTGTTTCCAATCTTTCTATTTTCAGCGTACCTGATGAAGGTTATTCCAGAAACGCGTCGTGCGCACTACATGTGATATATGTTTTTTTAATACATACAATTATCCACTTTTAATCAGGAGTGAGATGTCAATCATTGATGTTTAAGCATAACATAATTCATTATTCGTGGTGTTGGTTTTTTACAATACATTCATTAAAACCGCAAGAATATATGGAGTGGTTTTCTCCGGGTACTCCGGTTTCCTCCACCAATAAAACTGACCGCCACGATATAAGTGAAATATTGTTGAAAGTGGCGTTAAGCATCATATCTCCCCTCAATGTCGAAAGTTTGGAAAGCCAAATAATTTAAAAGTGTCTCAAAGTAGCTTTTCAGTCTCTAATATACCAATCCATTAAAAGTATGCGCGTTGTGTCAAAGTAATAAATTAGGTAATTAAACAAACCTACCTACTGTCAACAACATGGCCTCCTGTGTCTGGTGATCGAGATTATATTTTGATAACGAAAACAAATAGATTATTTTCTTAATTGAAGCATTGTCAAAGCATGTAAATGTGATGTAATCATATAAATAAAATATCATTTAACATCGAAACAGCCTGTATGTGTACAGTGCTATTATCTATTTTTTTTTAGAAACAATTTGTATTTAAACGTTGTACTATTCAGGGTATCATTTCATCATTTTGTTAGGTTGCGGATAGGAGTTTTTAACAGAATTGGGTGTTGCAAAGAACGCCGAGTCGTTTATTATTCGTGAAATAGAAGTGTTCATATGTATATTAGTTCTATTAAAGAGAGCTGATGGTCGTCATCATTATTCAAATATCAGATAGCACACGAGGCCATCGTAAGACATAACAAGAAAACTATAGTCAACGTTGAATCACAATTTAATTGCCAATACGCTTTTGAACAAGATGCAGAGAAGCAGCAAATCCCAATTTTATAGTTTTTGAATTGGTCCGACAGGGGCTTGAATCCACGATCTAACGCACACGAGGTGAGCATGCCAACCATTACACCACTTGGGTGGTTGCGAAGATTAAATATACATTTGTATATTGTATAATGATCAAGATTAGAGCGTTCTTTATTACAACGATGCTCACCCAGTTATATGTGAGGGTTGACATTTCACTCGCATATGGAAAACGCTTTCATGAGCATATTATTTCACTAGGATGGGAGTTTTGAAACCGTACAACTACTTTTACCCCGACACTTGTTATTGAAGTGCTTGCACCAAGCATGGAGAGTGAGCGGTCGTGTATATGGGTGGTAGAGGTATCGATTTTAGCCTCTGTTGCTACGAGTTTTCGATTGGATTTTGAAAATGCTCCGACAGCGTGGTATTTTTTTTTCATTTTATTTGAGCTCTACATAATCAGTTCTGAGCACTGAGCAGTTCTTTATATTTTTTGTGACGCTCGGTTATTCTAAATATGCTTTTAATACTATACTTATGTGCCTTGCGCATGTGCAAGTAGACTGACACGTTTTGTAAACATTGGTGAGAAAATGTGATTTTTACTCCAAAAAACACTTTAACCGTGATTGGGGAATATGCCATAATGATTCCAACTTTTGCCCATTACTGTTTGAACATATAAATCGGTATGAAAGTGACATTTAGGTGACATTTGGGTGGAAACAAAGCCAAGTCATAGCACCTCTTACGAAACAATCGAGCAGACCCAACCAAAGTAATCACAAGGAAAACAAATTGATCGTCCAAAATGTACTGTATCGCTTTTTGATCCTACCAAACTGTATTATTTATTTGTGTAAATGAAGGAGGGTTCTCCAAATTTTTGTGAACAAGACAAGGAATTGTCAAAAAAGCGAAGACTCTTTCAGGCCCTCGCCTCAGACGTCTCAGGTCCCTAAAAAGCCTAACCTTGACCTAAGCGATTCACACGATAGCTCTTCTACATCTGACGTTTGTAGCGATAGTGACAGAAATATACCAAACATGCGTGAAATTGTTAATATAAGTGAAAATGACATAGCCAAAATTGCCTTAGCTGTTAAACAAATGATTATAAGCGAGGTTAATTCAATAGTAGAGGAAAAACAAAAACCGATATGGGACGAGATAAAACTGATCAAAGAAAAGCAAGATGTACTTTAATTAAAAAAAAATGAAGAAATAAAACAATTAAAATCTTAACTCGACTATCTTACAACTAGAAACGATGAACTTGAACAGCATAGCCGCAAACAATGCATTCGTTTTAGTGGGGTGAGAGCCTTTCCTAGTGAAAACACAGATCAAATAGTGCTCGACATAGTAAACAAATTAGGTGTAAATATGCAGGCAAGTGACTTGCTAGTTAGCCACAGAACAGGAAGAAATAAACCACGTCAAATAATCGCACGCATTCCAAACCACAATTTAAAGAAAAACATTCTAAAGGCCTCCAAACTTATCCCAGGAAAGCCGGAACACAATGGAATTTCTATAAATCAAGACCTCACTCGTACCCGTAGTGGTCTAGCATACCAGGCGCGACAACTCGTCCGAGACAAAAAGGTAAAGTCGACCTAGGTTATTGATGGTAAAATTTATGAAATTGCAAACGACGATCGGAAACATGTCATCAGGAACAAGGACGAATTTATCAAAATGACCAGCATATGTAAAATCGATCTAGATGAATCCGAACCCGTCTTCCAAAGCCAGACTGATGAAACAGTACCAAAGTCTAACGAGACCGACATGGACCCCGATTTCAAATAAGTTTATTATGTACTATAAAAATGAATGACTGAAGATATTGAAAGCTTTTGTTTTATGTTCAATATATTAATGGTCGTGCCAGACTTTATTCATGATCAATATTACCCTCCTTATGTAATTTGCACAAATCATTTGCTATCTCTTATAATAATAAAAAAAAATAGTGAAGTATAACTTTCCGGAAATTTATAAGTGTCAACTAAATATAAAACACTTTCAATCCCCTTCAAGAAATAAAGTGACATAGTGAAGTCTCTTAGTCATGAACTAAATTAATATTGGATCGTATGGCATTTTTTTTTTCTCGAAATACTGAGACAAGTTTGCCTTTAATTTATAAAAGTTTTATATACATTATTACTTCATGAATTCCTAATTTTAATTTGAAGACGATTGTACCTCACTAACGGTAACATAATTATATAATACATTTACTACCAAACTTAATTGATGACAAATAAATTATTTACCTACCTTTTGCTTAGAATTTTACAAATAAATCCAAACACACTTCCTAGTTTGAAATTGGACAAATCTTTGGTCATCACCACTCTCCTTCGCGGTTATTAAATCCACATGTTTACAACACAATTCACAATGATTGTATATACATTTTTCTTTTTTGTATTTTCACTTGTTTATATGTTTGATTTCTGTGTTTTATTTTTTTGTAATAAGATCGTCCACCTGTTGTATTTTGTACTAATGTTTACATATTTACCCACGTCGAGCACGGTATGCTATTTATACTGTAATAGTTCTAATCGATGTTTATTGACCTAGTGACCTATCGTGCTCGAGTGGTTACGAACTATTCAAGGTCTACTCGATTGCCTCGGAGAAAATGTCTCAATTATGAAACATTTGTTTTAGTTTGTCTATATTTGTCATGTGGTTTACATGCAATTAAGATAATCTTAATTCTTAACCTGCTTAAGGCATCTTCCGGATTATCTCTTCATTCTGTCGGGGATTTTAGATCCGATGATTTTTCTACGTGCGAACAGACAGAAATGTCGATCTACCGGGAAGAAAACAGTTGTCATAGGTTTGTTAGGTCCATGATAGCAGATTTGTATACTGAGCAGGTAATTTTTATCATAATGTTATTTTTGATTTATTTATCAGGTGACATAGAAAAAAACCCATGTCCAACGTCCAGCAGTAGTGAAGCTGATAGCAACGATTTAAGCTTTGAAAATTTTAAGCACCAAAACTTAGTAACTTTACTTGTATTAATATTCAAAGTGTAATACCACAATTAGATATTTTGGAGGCAGAGCTAGGGGATAGAGATGTTATATTGTTAACTGAAACTTGGTTAACAAATTATATTCCAAACAGTCGAGTGGAGCTACAAAATAAAAAAAAAATCTTACCGTAATGACAGGCCTGGCGATCGAATAGGTGGGGGTGTAATGTTATACGTTCGTAATTCCTTGCCCAGTAATCGTCGAATAGACATTGAGATTCCCAATTTGGAATGCCATTGGGTAGAAGTTGTTATAAAACAAACAAAAGTTTTATTTGGTCTATTCTACCGCCCACCTGATTCTCAAACATCTGCCTGAGACCATATAAATCACTCTATAGAAAAGGCGCTGAATACTGGTATTCAAAAAGTCGTTGTTATGGGAGATTTTAATGAAAATCAACTTGGTCAAAATCAAAACAAGTTAAAAAAATATGTTATTGCAAAATGGGTTGCATCAGGCAATATCTGACCCAACCTTCTTTTGTGAAACAGCATCTTCCCTGTTAGATCCCCTCATAGTTAATAATATTGACACTTTAGCTTACTGCGAGGTCAGCGAACACATATTAGAAGCTAATGTTCGCTACCATTGTCCTGTCAGTGGAGTCCTAAATTTGCAAAAGACACATAACAAAACATTTAAACGTAAAGTCTGGGACTATAAACATTGCAATTACGAGCTTTATCGTGAAGACATTACATCCACTGACTGGGATTCACTCATAAATCGTAATCATTTAAACACTGCTGTAGAAAGTGTTACAAAAACTTTCATTGAAATAGCAGATAAACACATTCCTAGTAAATGCATTCAAGTTCGAACACAAGATCCCCCATGGATGACATCAAGCATCAAAAGAATGATCAGGAAGCGAAAGCGTCTTCATAAAATTGCAAAAAAACGAGACACACACCAGTCTTGGTCAAATTTCCGGCGTACAAGGAACATATGTGTCAGCTTGGTAAGGAACGCCAAAATTCAGCATTTCGACAAACAAGTCTCTGCTTTAAACTCAAACGACACATCCATTAAAAACTGGTGGAAAGTATTACGTAATTTGTCTGGCCTTCCTTCTAAGTCGTCAAACTATCCCCCTCTTTTAATTAATGGTAATTATATTGACGATGATGTAGAGAAGGCAAACGAGTTTAATTTATATTTCTGTCGACAATCTAATATCGACGATTCCAACGCGACCATTCCAAATATTGACAATCCTGCTCAGACCCCAACCCTAGAAAACGTTTATATAACAGAAGAAGAAGTATTCGACCACCTCTTGCTCCTCGACGTTTCAAAATCTAACGGTCCTGACGATATCAGTCCTAGGCTCCTCAAAAGTGCAGCCCGGGAATTAAGTTATCCCCTCGCTCTGCTCTTCAATAAATCATTACAATCTTGTACTTACCCGTCTGCGTGGAAAATAGCGAACGTGACACCCGTTTTTACAAATGGATCCCGAGAACTTGTGTCAAATTACAGACCTATCTCCTTGCTGTCAATAATAGGAAAGACTATGGAAAAGTGTGTCTTTAAACATTTTTTTAAATTTCATCCAAACATATTCCATTATAACCAAATTCCAATCCGGATTTATGCCTAATGACTCTACTACAAACCAATTAATTAAAATAACTGATGATATTGGTAGAGCCTTAGACTCCGGTAAAGAAGTCAGAGTAATATTCTGTGACATTAGTAAAGCATTTGACCGGGTCTGGCACGCGGGACTTGTTCATAAATTGGAACAAATCGGAATACGGGCAGATTTGTTAAATTGGTTTAAAAGTTACTTATCCGAACGAAGGCAAAGAGTAGTCATTGAAGGTAATTGATCACAAGTATTCGATATCAAAGCTGGAGTTCCACAAGGGTCTATTCTAGGGCCCATCTTATTTTTGATTTTTAAAAACGACATAGTAAATGAAATTTTTTGTAACATTAAGTTATTTTCCGATGATACCTCTTTGTATATAGTTGTTGAGGACGAATACGCTTCCGCTGAACTTTTGAATAGTGATATAGAAAAAAATCCATCAGTGGTCTAAACAGTGGCTGGTAAACTTTAACGCACAGAAAACTGAAGCAATGACAATATCCAAGAAATTTATCAAACCCCATCACCCTCCTGTTTATATGAATGACAATATTATCAAAGAGGTGGAAAACCATAAACACTTAGGTCTCATCTTCCAAGAAGACGGCAATTGGAACTGCCATGTCGATTATATCATAAATAAAGTTACTCCGCGACTCAACCTCATGCTAAATCTTAAATTTAAACTGACCAGAATACAATTACAAACCATCTATTTTAGTTTCATCCGCCCTATTTTAGAATATGGCGACGTTATTTGGGATAATATACCAAATTATTTAAAAGACAAATTGGAATCTATTCAGATAGAAGCTGCCAGGATTGTATCCTGCGCCACTAAATTATGATCAAAAGCTAAGCTATATGAAGATACTGGATGGGACTCTCTTAACGAGAGAAGGCGGAAACATAAACTTATCAAATTTCATGACATGTTCCATCACCATACCCCTGAATACTTAAGCAATATTGTTCCTCAACAACGTTCCGAGGTGCATAACTACAATACAAGACGAGCAAATGATATACAAAATTTACATTGTAGAACTTCTTATTGCAAAAACTCGTTTCTCCCATCAGTAATTAACGAGTGGAACTCCATTCCAGATGATATAAAACTAAACGCATCAAAACCCGCATTTAAAACATATCTTAACTCAACAAATTGTAAACTACCAAAATATTTCAACTATGGTCAAAGAAAAGGACATGTTCTTCACGCCAGACTCCGGTTAAATTGTAGTAGCTTAAATGACCATCTTTTTTTCTAAACATTTGACGGACTCCAGACTTTGTAGCTGTGGACAGATAGAAAACGTTAAACACTATTTATTGCATTGTAATAACTTCACCAACGTTCGTGAACGAACGATTGGAACACTGAATAGAAATATTAGTTTAAATGCTTTACTTTTTGGTAGTCGACTTCTAACTTGAACGCATCATTGACGTAGTTCAATCCTTTATTATTGACAGTGGGAGATTCGGTCATTGAAACCATAGCTAAACTTAACATCGTTATTAATATAAATGTACAAATTAAACATCCAGGGAAAGGTAGACTCCATCATAAACCGACAACAGGTGGATACTTACACAATACTTTCACAATTCAATTAGATTGTTATTATATCATATGTTATATTTACGTGTCATCTACATTATATTGATTTCATTTTAGGGAAACAGATTAATAATAGCTTGTCTAGTTTCTGAATCCCTATATGTTTTTGTTATGTATTTTGTATGTTATAACATGTGCTTATTGAATAAATATGTTTAAAGTAATACTATATCTGCGTTAATTGATACCTCTGCTGGTGAACTATTAGTCCCTGACTGTGTCATCCGACAAGTAGTCAGTGCTTCGGCACTAACATGGTTAATCGGATACTAAGTATATATTCAAAATGCATATATCTATGCTTTAAATGTACAATTCATACATTTTGTGTGTAATTAATGTAATGTATTAAGCTAAGGTCAATCTTACTCGTGCATAGGAAACCTTTTCAGTTTTTACCTTTTCAGTTTTTACCTTTTCAGTTTTTACCTTTTCAGTTTTTACCTTTTCTGTTATAGGATCTTTGGTTTACTTGCTGCCAAAGACTTTTCGTTTTTCAATATTTTGACTTATGAAGTTTATTCCAGAAATGCTTTATATATCGAAATTCTGTGTACACCGAACTTTAAATAAAGTCCTAATGAGGGAAATCTTATATCTTAATTTAACCTGTATAAACAGAACACCTGTCTATTCTAAGCACAATTTTTGGTCCCAAGGAGGTTCAGTTTAGACAGGTTTTACAGTACTTTGTTCTTTATAATTATAGAAATTATCAATAATTCATTATTTACAGAAAATGCTGGCGAGTCTACGATTTAAAATGTTATTCAACAGTTGTGAGAAAGAAATTGAAAGAGAAAATGCAAAGTACAAAGTTCTCCGAGATCTAGATTGTTTTGTTCTGGACAACTCGATACGTGAGAGCACTGTAGGTCAACTGAGAGGACACACTCTAGAGATTAAATGGGAGATATATAACGAGGTGAACAAATGTGGCTTTAAGCATACGATAGTTGCCTCTTTCTCTCATATGACCCGAGTAGATGACGTATTTATCAAGCAGTTGGTTGACAAGGGTGAAGATCGTGACGGATTGTGGGCTTTTTCTGAAATTACAGAAGGTAATTATTTCTTCCACATCTGGAATGTAAGAGTTTGAGTTTGAGTTTTGATGTTTAACGCCACTTTCAGCAATAGTTCAGCTATGTCATGGCGACCAGTTTTAGTAGTGGAAGAAGCCGGAGTACCCGGAGAGAACCACCGACCATGGGCAAGGAACTGGTAAGCTTTATCACTTGCGGCTGCGAGACGAGTGCACCCTTTTTTGTAATTTACAGGCGAACCCACGCCGTATTGGTGATAGGCTTGTATGAGTTGTTAGGTAATTCAACTACCTAACTCATTGAGCCACCCGGACCCTTCATCTGGAATGTAATCTTTGTCATGGTTCAAACTGTCTGACAAACATTTCTCTGTACTAATGTCAATCTGCTTAACCTTATATGTTTTATTTTCATTTTTTACCTTTTATTTCTTTGGCAATACATGTACACTAATATAATAATAATAATAATATAATAATAAAATACACTTATATAGCGCCCTATTTAAAAATACTCTAAAGCGCTTTACACTATACTAAAAATAACACACGTATTAAAAAGTAATACAAAAATACAAAGCAATCAATAAGAAATAACCCTAATTATTACACAATAAAATGATAAAAGCAAGTTAACTCAACGAAAGACTATATGTACACAGAATCACACATTAAAAGGTGCGTTTTCAAATCTTTTTTAAAACACTCAAGTGTGTTATGNATTTTTAAAATAATAAAAAAAATCTTTTATTTGGTTCAAATATATCTGATATAAATAACCCGCCAAAGCAGTCAAGCATATTAGCCCCAATGGCTCTCCATAACAGGGAATTCCCAGTACATCGGAACGAGGTTAAGGTCAAAAAAGGTCCCATCGGAGAACTGTCAACAATCGATAACTTGAACGCGAGGTTAAAACTCCTGTTTTAAAAGGATATTATTATTTTTTTATTAGTTCATAGCATAATATGTTTGTATGAATACAGATTCATTCAAACGATAGGTATCGTATATTTTACAAGGTGTGTTTCCGTAAGACCATCGGAATGAGGTAAACCCAGTATACTAAAAATAACACACGTATTAAAAAGTAATACAAAAATACAAAGCAATCAATAAGAAATAACCCTAATTATTACACAATAAAATGATAAAAGCAAGTTAACTCAACGAAAAATTATATGTACACAGAATCACACATTAAAAGGTGCGTTTTCAAATCTTTTTTAAAACACTCAAGTTTATGACCATTTCTAAGCTGAGATGGCAGACTGTTCCATAGCGTCGCTGCCGCTTTGTCGAACCTTCGTTCGCCATATGTTTTTGTCCTGGTTGAAGACTCAGTTACCAGACATGCTGTTTCCGATCGCAGAGATCTCGCTGGGGTGTATGGTGTAACAAGTTCTGACAAATATCCAGGAGCAAGTTCGTGAAGACACTTGAACACATACAAAAGAATCTTGTACTGAATACGGTATTCAACTGGAAGCCAGTGTAGTTGGATCAGAACAGGCGTTATGTGTTCGTATTTTCTAGTCCGTGTTATAAGCCTGGCCGCAGTGTTCTCTACACGCAGGAGTTTGTTCGTGTATTGTTTGTTCACGCCATATAGTAGGGCATTGCCATAATCTAATCTCGATGTTACTAGAGAGTTCACCAGGATCTTGCATGCGTCCTCGGAAATAAACGGACGAATGCTACCTATCCGACGTATGTGCATATAGCATGATCTTGAAACGGAAGTGCATTGTTTTTCCATGGTAAGGGATTTGTCAAGGTACATCCCAAGATTTTTCACAACTTCTGCATCATATATGATGTTTCCTCCGAACGAAATGTTAAAATCATGATTTTCGGATTTATTCCGTTTTGGGACGAATACCATTAGTTCTGTTTTATCCTGGTTGAGTTTTAATAGGTTTGAACTCATCCATTTGCGGATATCTGAGAGACATGCCATTAACCGTGACGAAATATCATCCCAGTTGTCGCGCGGTTCAACCACAATATAAATCTGACTGTCATCAGCATAACAATGATAATCCATATCGTGAAGATCGCATATTCGACCAATGGGTTTACTGAACAGACAATAGAGTCGGGGTCCTAAAACCGAACTTTGCGGAACCCCGATCTTAATTTCCTGGGATTCGGATAATTCGGAGCCGACAGCTACACACTGACGTCTATCTGTGTTCGGTAATTTTGTTATTCCCCTTACTTACAGATACGATTTGATCCAAGCTAAAGCCGATCCAGTTATACCATAACTATGTTTTAATCTTTGAAATAGTATCTGATGGTCGATCACATCAAAGGCGCTGGAAAAATCCAACATTACAAGAACAAGACCGGTATGTAGACTGTTTGCTATCCATTAGATTGTTTGCGTTTAGATGGTTTTCAATTCTCGCTGAAACTACTTTTTCAACTATTTTTGACACAAATGGGAGATTTGAGACCGGACGGTAGTTCTTCAGGTTTTCCTTATCTAGTCCAGGTTTCTTTAATAGTGGTCTGACAGTTGCTTGTTTAAAGATTGTTGGAACCGACGAGTCGCAAAGAAATTTGTTTACTAAAGATGTCACAATCGGTATAAAGCTTTCGATACATTGTTTTAGCAGATATGTTGGAATGGGATCCAGATCGCAAGACTTAGAAGGTGAATTCAAAATCAATTTTCTAATTTCATCAGAAGATGTCGGAGAAAATTCAATCAACGGATCACCAGTATATTGTACATCAGCCCATAAAACATCTGAAAAATTTCCAGTTTTATCATTTTGAGATTGTAGAGTTTCTCTGATAGTTTGAATTTTTCCAAGAAAATACTTTCCAAATTCATTTGATAAATCCCGGTCATTATCGGACGTCGGTAAAATGACTTCGTTGTTATCACCTAGTAGCTTGTTTGTGAGTTTAAACAGTCTTTTTGTATCGTTTCCGCATTCAATTATGCTTGTTGAATAATAATCCTGTTTGCTTTGGAATAGTAGTCTACTGCTTAAGAGACACTTTTCTCGGTAAATTTGACAATGGATTTCTAAGTTGGTTCGCCTCCAAGCTCTCTCTGCTTTTCGTTTCTCCCTTTTAGCGGTATGTAACTCCTCGGAGTACCATTGTGTGTTTGGCCGTCAAGTTATTGTTTTGGTTTGCATCGGTGCCTGTTTTTGCACAGTCGATAGAACACCCTCGTAGTACAAGTCAACAAGATCGTCAAGACACGGACCGTCTGAACTAGTTGTGAGCGAAGCCGCTATGTCCAGCTCAAATTCACAAATATCGATTTTCCGAAATTTTCTGAATGTCACTGTTATACGTTGTTTCGGTGGTTTACTTAAATGTATCAAAGATGTTATACCTTTATGATCGTCAGATGAAACGCCTCTAGAATCACAAATAAAATGATCGTCAACAATTGGCATATCTATCAACAGCCCGTCTTGTGACCATGTCAGGTAATCTTTCATTCATTGTTTACCGTCCAATCATATGCAAGACACTTAAATATATCGACCAATCGGACAACATCTCTTCGCGAGTAGTCGGTATTAAAAAGTATGCTCAAGGCTGATTGGTCGGTTGAAAATATGAGCCATGAAATGACCCCAAACGGAATGTTGTTAGATGTTAGCTGATCACAAAAAAATAAAAATAAATAAAGATACAGCAAACATATAATTTTAATTGGATTGGCGTAATGTCACCAATAACACAAAACTTATACTGAAGTAAAATATTTTTTATAACACAGATATGCTTAACCTTCTGATACACACATTTCTGTTTATTTTATGTTATGTGTGTGTACCGACTGAACAATATTGATACTTTTTTTAAGTACATCAATAAACAAAATAAAAAGTTTTTAATGTATTTAATTAAAATATACTAGGCCTAATAAAATTGATTACTTTTGAGGAATTTTAATAATAATAAAAATATTGAATTTTAAAAGATCTATTGGAGATGGGATTGAAGATAGACAGCCGTGTTCTTTAATCAACCGAGAATTTTAAGTACATGTCAACTCAACCTATTCTAATCTTTTGATCTGATCAAAAGGTTTATGGTTATGGTGTTTAACGCCACTTTCAACAATATTTCAGTTATATCGCCGCGGTCAGTTTTATTGGTGGAGGAAATCGGAGTACCCGGAGAAAACCACCTGATCAAAACGGGAATGTGAAGTTGCCTGTTACATTATTTAGCATTAAATAAATAGCTTAGACAATTAAAAAAAATATTGAAATGTTTCTATATATGAATGATTTAAAAATAGAATTAATAACATCGACATACAAATAAAATAGAACCAGACTATCTAACAAGTCTGTTTTTCTGACATGATGTATACAGATAAAAAAATAAACCGGACACTCATCGTCAGTGTGTTTTACTCCAAATGTAGTCATGTTGTTGAAGGATTTATCAGATACATATCGTAATGACTGTCGGGTATGACTTTGCAGGAGAATCACCCAACTACCATCGCTGCAAGGATTGGATTTAACGTGATTAAATTGTGTCACCGGAAAAGCCTTTTAACTGAATGTTATGTCAAAATCACCCTAATTTGTCCATTTTGGGCAACAACGACAAAATGCAAAATGCTTCAACAGCATGTGACATAATACTCATTAAAACATAACTAATCGTCTGATCTTGTAGAAAAATGCGCCTTTATTAGCTCTTCAGATGTATTTTACTTGTGTTCTATTCATAGTAACAGCAGCCATGTTGGTCAGTTGAGCGGGGTCATCGGATTAAATTTTTAAAGTAAACACCCTAAGGTTGATTCAGTCATACTACGGTTATAATTGGCCAAATTAGCAAACTCTCGTGGCCCTTTAGACTTGTTGAGCTAAAAATAGATTTTGTGAAATGGTTTCAAATTGTCCAACTCTAAAACTGAGGGAATGCATATTTGCTAGGAAAGAAAACAATATTTATATATTAATACATGGCCTTTTTCATATTGTCCTTGTTATCAGCACGAGACCTCGATATCGGCCCCGAGGGACGATATCAGTCGAGGGCTGATGACAAGGGCAATATGAAAAAGGTCATGTATTAATCTATTTATCACATATTTTGCCAGGGCAGATAATATGTTATTGCCCTTGTAAAATGTTATTGTCCCGGAGGCAAATAATACGCCGCAAATTATGCTTTTATTACACATGCAAATTTGGCGTTATTTCAATAAAATATGTCATAACTCGAGTTAGAACTCTGCAAACATGTTACCCACTATGGTAAAATAAAAATAAAAGAACGCAACTATCAAGCGTCAGAAGTGTGTTGAAAATAAGGCACACTATCATATCAATGGTCGCCACAATTCTTCTCTCTTTTTTAGGGGCGATAGACAAAGTACCTGATACAGAAACAATTCCTGTCGGTTTACGAGAAATGAAGGAAGTTGGCTTATATAACGTGATGCTTCAAATAGATTTAGGGGATTCAACATACGATTTCAACAAGTTCACAGTCTACAAATGTTGTCTACTCTTAGAAAAATGGATCCAATGGTGTTACGACAATCTCAATAAGAATGCAAAAATTCTCATAAACTTCAGAGATATACCAGATGCCATGGCAACTGGTGCTGTGCGAGTGTTCCAAGTAGTAGACTTTCTTTGCAAATTGTCTGCCACTAAAGGTTTGTTTGGGTTGATTTTTGAAGAACCTAGAGGGAAGTCTCTTCCGGAAGAATGTGGTACATGGGCAAAGTATATACGAAAAATTATGGATGACCATCAGTGGAAAGGACATCTTCTAATACATTTACACGAGAAATTTGGATACGGTGATGCCACAGCCTTACAGGTAAATACATGTACACGAGAAATGTTGATACGGTGATGCCACAGCCTTACAGGTAAATACATGTACTCGGGGAATATGGGTACGCTGATGCCACAGCCTTACAGGTAAATATATGCACATGAGATATTTGGATACAGTGAAGCCACAGCCTTGCAGGTAAATACATGTACATGATTAATATGGATACGGTGTTGCCACAGCCTTGCAGGTAAATACATGTACATGATTAATATGGATACGGTGATGCCACAGCCCTGCATGTAGATACATGTACATGATTAATATGGATACGGTGATGCCACAGCCTAGCAGGTAAATACATGTACATGATTAATATGGATACGATGATGCCACAGCCTTGCAGGTAAATACATGTACATGGTTAATATGGATACGGTGATTCCACAGCCTTGCAGGTATATACATGTACATGATTAATATGGATACGGTGATGCCACACTCTTGCAGGTAAATACATATACATGAGGAATATTGGATTTTTTCAGAACCGTCGTTCGACCTTTTTGCGATTTTTGATGGCATCTTTGCATTCATCATTAAACCATGGTTTACCTGGGCGTTTTGGATTTGTCGAGGTCTTTGGTATAGTCTCATCAGCTACGATATTACTGTTTCATTAAACTTCAAAATTGGATCGGTGGCATTTCTGATCATTTCCGTTTGAAGTTAGTTGTTCCCTGCACATCTGTTCATACAGGGGCCAGTCAGCTTTGTCAAATTTATACCGTGTAGGTCTTTCACCTACAGTAGAATGTAAGCTTTCTAGTATAATGTGAAAATGATCACTTCATAGAGATCGTCATGGACTTTCCATGAGAAATCTAGAAGAAGAGATGGATCAGTAACAGTAAGATTAATAGCTGAATAAGACCAATTCCCATGATGTAAATTTGTATCAGTACCGTCGTTAAAGATACACAATCCTTCCTGGGAGATAAAGTCTTCAAGTTTTTTTCCTTTGTCGGTGGTTGTTTTGCTTCCCCACAAGGGGTTATCTCCATTAAAGTCGCTCATGACAATGAACAGGGTAGGCAACTGATCAGCTAAATTGTTGAGTTGGGCTAAACCGAGTGCTGAATTTGGTGGTATGTAAACCGAACATAAGGTTATTGTTTTATCTAAAGTGATGCGTACAGCAACAGCCTGTAGATCTGTGTTGAGGTTAACTAACTATGTTAAACGTTATCTCGAACGAGGATTGTTGAGCAGCCTGCAGCTCATCGTCATCTACATAAGTGCTGTACACGGAATAATTTTTAAAGGTTTATATTATCACCTTTTTTTTAAATGTTTCTCTTGAAGACAAAATGCAACTGGTAGAAAGGCTTGAACCAGTAAAGTAATTTCAATACAATTAACTTTTAGACCTTGACAATTCCATTGGATGATCGGAGCCATCATGGGTGTCAGATCGGGGGAAAGCTTTTCTTCCGTTGTGATCTTTTCCACCGACGCAGAGATCTGCTAGGAGATCTCCGCGTTTCTGATGGCGACTCATCCATGGGACCTTAATCAATTTGCCATGTCCCTGTGGAGGACCTTTGGAGAGTTGACTCTTTGAAGTTTTGTTGTTTACATTATTTTTTGTTGTTGAAGAAATTGAAGTTTCAACTGAAGTGGTATCTGTCTGAGAAGAACTTGACGTTTTATGTGATGTTTTTACATTTTGTTCTTTTGGTTTACCAGTAAGTCCAGTTGATTTTTCGGTGTTCTCAATCCAGGTAAACATTGTTTGGGTTTCAACTGAATTGAAAACACGCTTAGCGACACTGGCATACGATTTTTGTGCAGGTGAATTATTCGCTGCAGAGACGAATCTGCGCGCCTCAGGGTATGAAATATTTTTTTCTGATTTTATCGTTTGGATTTCTTTTTCTCTAATGAAATGTTGACAATCTTTGGATGAAGCCATGTGAGGTTGACCACAATTGGAGCACTTCGGATTGTTCTTACAATCGAAGCCCTCGTGATCTTCCTCTCCACACTTAAAACATTTAAGTTTCCCTTTACATTTGCCCTTACCATGTCCGAACTTCTGACACTTAAAGCATCGTATTGGATTCGGGACATATGGACTGACTTTAACACTGTAAAGGCCCATGCGTATCGATGATAAGATATTGGGAACATTAAATGTTATAAGGAAGGTGTTAAGTTTTACTAGTTGACCATTTCTTTTCGTTATAAATCGTTTGACATGAATAACATCCTGAGGTGCTAGTTCCTTGCAGATTTCTTCATCAGATAGATTGTCTAAATCTTCGTCTCTGTAACGAATGATTCCTCGACTGGTGGTATGTGTTCTATGAAGAGTGGTAGATATAGTTATATTGTGAATTTGCTTTAGTGACAGCAGGTTTAATGATTGCTGCTTTCGTTGGCACTCAATCATCAAACCACCAGATTTCAATTTGGTAGCATTGTTCACTTCTCCTGCACAGCTCTTGATGCATTTTTCTATAACAAAAGGTGATATTTTTGTCAGTGGTACACCACCTTCACTACTTTTTAACACGATAAATCGTGACCAATTGTCAGAAACTTCAATCTCTTCTTCATATCTCACGTCCTTTTTCCTTTTTTTTGTTGTTGATTTATTGGAATCTGTTTATTTAAAAACAAAGGATCTGAAGCAGCCATGTTGCCATGTATAATTGTTCACCATCCTTGTCCCCACCCACCACGGAGTGCCAACACGGGCGATACTTGAATTCCAAGGATCTCCGTCGGAAAGTATCAGGAATTTCAAGGATGGTATACTCGAACAGTAGAATTTCTATTATGAACGCAAGCTTCGTATCGGGGCCGGTTCCCCAATGAAACAACCGTTCGAAATATCAACTACTCGATTGACCCATTAGCCACCGCCTTCTTTAACAATCACATCTCTTAGTTATTTAGAAAATATCATTCATCAAGTTAGAATAATTAAAACATATAGACAGTGTTTACATGATCAGTTAAAGGGCTTTACGTGACCAGCCGATTAATCGAATCGGGTCCATTCGACCTCCCGTCTAGGTGAAGTAAGGGCCAAAGAGGTGTGTTTCAACCACCAGGATCCCGTACTCCACCATTACCGGTCGCAACACACGGCAAACGTGTCGCTTCATTTAGTCTGAATTCCACGACAAACAAGAGGGTGGTGTGGGCCTATTCGTAGTACCCCAGACCCACTCAGGGCACTTGTTCGGAGATGATGAAAAGTTCACGAAAGAAATTGCACACCAGATGAAAGAAGTGATGCTTCCGATTTGAAAGAAAACAGGTATACACTTGAAAGAAGAGTTTGAAGAGACCAAAGGGGTAATAAGAATCCGTATATCAAAGAAGAACAGGCAACATAATGGCCAAAATAAAAAGGACAAAAGGAGAAACAACGATCTACAAAACATACACATATAACTAAAGATCAAGTAACACGAAACCCACTAAGCATCGGGGGTGAACTCAGGTGCTCCGGAAGGGTAGGCAGTTCCTGCTCCACTAGTGGCGTCGTCGCGTTAATCTAGTTACAAACCCGGTGATAATTCATGAATGAGGAAAGGACCGGTAAGTGCTTACGACAAGTTGCAAATACAGGTACAATACACAATAACATGTTGATTGATTACTGATCAAGAGATACCTGTAACTCGTCTAGGTGAGCCTTGGACACATCATTTTTGTATAGGAATCACTTTTTTTGCAAATAATAAGAGAGGCTGCACTAGTGGGAGTCATGACGTTTTGGTTGGGACTTATCAAATTGTTATCCTACAAGGATCTCTGCTGATCTATCATAACACTATTGTCCGTGAATGTTTTTTGTTGAACATGACAGGACACAATCTCAATTTAGAACATAACAAAAAACGTAGATATCTAATTTGGTGCGTACGACGCCTTTTTGGAATAATCTTTATCAGGTACGACGCCTTTCTGGAATAATCTTTATCAGGTACGA
>MJUT01032536.1:565379-583158 GCA_002080005.1 Gigantidas platifrons
GCCTTTCTGGAATAATCTTTATCAGGTACGAAGCCTTTCTGGAATAACCTTTATCAGGTACGAAGCCTTTCTGGGATAACCTTTATCAGGGACGCTGGAAAGCCAAATAATTTATAAAGCTTTGGGAAGATGTAAGCAATCGGATCTATTTCTTCTTAATATATTTTTAACATTATTTAAAGGTTTTATGCAAGAAATATTTAAAATGATACGTCGGACTTTTCACAAAAAAAAGAATACATGAGTAAGTGTGGTCTAGCTATGTTGTTTGATCGTTCTGGAGGTGCATTGACAACCACCATGAGATATATCATAGCAAATGATCCGATTAAGAAGCCTCACGCAAAGATAATTATTGCTGATATACGTGGGATCTAAAGGATAAAGTTCAAGGTGATGACATGCTGGATTTTGATTCATTCTACAATGGTTTCATGGCTCCATATTTTGCTTGTTACCGTTGCTCTGATACAAAGAACGCTATACAGGCACTCAACATGGATAAAGATGGCTCCATCCATTGGAAAGAATTTTATGTATACATTAAATGGGCAATACAACAATATCCTGGAACGAAAGATGATGATAGCCTCTTATACATTGCTTTCCGCAAAGGCTTGATACCAGCAATGCGTGACGAAATTCTTGCAAAGAATTAATAATTTTATCATATAAATGAACTGTTATAAAGATGATGCGCCATTATTAGACTATGTTCGAAATATTGTCGAAAGTGGCGTAAGACACCATAAACCTATTTTTATATATAGGAAGGCTTTTGCTTCCAATGACAAATTATATGAAATAATACATTGTTGTAGCTTATACTCTCTGCAGATCTTCCTTGTCTTAAAGTGCTACATTTGGAATGATTTTATGATACGTGATCCTTTAATTGTTTTGACATTTTACATTGCTGTCCCACATTCTAAGCTGTAGAACCTATATTGTTATTTAACAAACATTACCGAGATTCGATGGGAGATTGTTCACCTGACCATTGGCATTCCAATGTGAACAAACTGCATCATTCTGGTATTACACCCTTATCTGCAATTATCTAAACTGCACCAATAATTTTTCCATTGTTTGCTAAAGATAGGAACAAAACATTTAGCATGCATCTTTAATTTTACCTTTCGAAAATATACAAATGATTTTTTGTAAGCTTTATTGACAACTAATCCTTATTTCCCGTTGAACTCGAATGATCCTTTGCAAGCTTTGGTGACCACTGATCCATTATTTCCCAATGCAAGCTTTAATAGTCACTGATATTCCTTATTTCTCGGTGAACTCGAATGGTGTTTTTCAAGCTTTAGTGACCACTGATCCCTTAATTCCCAGCGAACTCGAATGATGTTTTGCAAGCTGTATTGACAACTAATCCTTATTTCCCGTTGAACTCGAATAATGCTTTACAAGCTTTGGTGATCACTGATCAATTATTTCTTATTTCACAATGGACTCGAACGATGTTTTGCAAGTATTAGTGACCACTGATTCCTTATTTCCCGGTGAAATCGAATGCTGTTGTTGCCAGCCTTAGTGACCACTGATCCCTTATGTCACAGTGAATTCGAATGATGTTTTCCAGCTTCAGTGACCACTGATTCCTTATTTCCCTATGTATTCGAATGGTGTTTTTCAAGCTTTCATTACCACTGATCCCTTGATTACCAGTGAGCTCGACTTATGTTTTACAAGGTTTAGTAACCACTGCTTCCTAATTTCCCGGTGAAGTTGAATGATGTTTCCAGGCTTTAATGGCAATTGATCCTTTATTTCCCGGTGAATTCGAATGATGTTTTTCAAGCTTTGGTGACCACTGATCCCCTATATCAAATTGGTTTCAAATGGTGTTTTGCAAGCTTTAGTGACCACTTATCCCCTATATCAAATTGGTTTAAAATGGTGTTTTGCAAGCTTTATTGACCACTGGTTCCTTATATCCCGGTGAACCCGAATACGTTTTACAAGTTTTAGTGCCGACTGGTCCCTTATATCCAGGTGAACCCGAATACGCTTTACAAGCTTTAGTGACGATTGGTGCCTTATATCCCTGTGAACTCGAATATGTTTTACAAGCTTTAGTGACGACTGGTCCCTTATATCCCGGTGAATTTCAATTATATTTTGCAAGCTTTAGATACCACTGATTCCAAACTGCTTAGAGTTTCAATAAGAAATCGCGATCCAAACATAAAATGCAATTGAACTGCTAGACCGATCTGTAATGGCTCAATTGCTATGGTGGTTGAGCTGCCTGAACAATGGCTTGTCCTATGGAATAAACTTGCAGATCCGAATCCTTTTTAGAGAATATATTGCGGAGGAAAAACGCAATACTTTGCTGCCATCATTGGTTTCTGTTTTGCATATTATGCAAACGTCTTGTCTGGGGTATTCTCTGTACATAAACTCATGACTGCTCGCTTTCTCGCCTAGGTACAACTGCACGGTGGGCGCTTCCAGTCACTAAATTAATCAAATATTCGGTCTATATTTTTTTACTAAATTTAACTACTTTCCGCAAAATATATTTGTGTATATTATTAATATGTTTTTCTTAAATTACCTAAAGACTAAATTTCCGATAAAAAAAAACTTTGTGTTGCAATTAGTTGCAGGTTAAACAGCAAATTGACTAGGCTATTGATACAACTGCACGAGGAGCGTTGTTACAAAGAACGCTCAAACTAATAATCTTGATCTTTATATCCTCTCGGCCGTTGAAATCGGTCAACACCTGAAATCGGTCACCATTTTGGAATGCGCTGTCACGTGAGTTCAGACTCGATGACGTCATTTATCCTGCAAACTGCGTCCAGAAATAGATATTGAATTTACTTTCACTTTGATCAAGACAACAATGAGATTTTAACAGGTAAGAAAAGATAGCTATGGGTTTTGGTGCCAAAATGGTGCCATTTTACTATTACCATTTTGACTTGATAATCAAAGTCAAATATTTCCAGAAAAACACAGTCCGTAGTGGATAATTTGCATATCTTGTGTTTGTTTACATTCCACTGCGCATCTTGACCTATATTTATAACTCCATCAGGCAACGGAAATGACATTGTTTTCGTTTTGAAATTAAGTAATTCCTTAGACAATTTTCAGATTTTTAGCGGGAATTTGTGGGTAATAAATATATGAATTACATGGAATTGGACATGGATAAAATTGTACGTGAAAACAGAGATATTATCCGCTGAAAACAAGTGACAGCAAATACAATTTAATGAAAAAATGACGAAATATAGAAAAAGCAAATTAAAAAATATTGTAAAATACAATCTTCTAGGCCTATTTGTGTTCCACGCGACTATTTTATGGTTGACCGATTTCAGGTAACGTGACTTGGGCGCCATTACAAAACATATTCAAACAAAAAAGATCAGCGAACCGACATTTCTTCATCAAATTAAACGATGTTTTGGCATTATATTTGGCTTAAGTGCCCAAATAAACATGGCATTTATCTTTGGTATAAATACCAATTTGAATGAGAATTATAAGGAAATGTCTTAACTGACCGACTTACGGTCACATGTGGATACATAATATATTTCTTCTTCGTGACGCGCAATAAAATCTGATAAACAAATTTCACATAATAAAATAAAAAGTGTTTCATATTTAATATTTGTAATTAAACACATAATTCTCTTCAGGTACACACGGAACTCAAAATACCAGAATTTGTATAATTATGTATTTTTTGCTCCATGCGGCGGTCCTAACTTTTTTTGCCGTTAAACTACCCCCTTAATATATAACGTATTTTAGATGATTGTGTGCGTTTTATGATTTAAATGTACTTTTTGGACACAGCCGATAATATTCAAAAGATAAAGTATAAAAATGTGCCCACCAATAACCGAGTTCATCTTCATTTCTAGTTTTACGTGATTTTCACCAAAGAAAACCCCCACATATTTCACCCCCAAAATACCCTTTTCCGCAAATCATGTATATGTACATTTTTAGTATGTTGTTAATACTTGTAAGTTCATATTCTAATTTGCACCCTATTAAAGCTTAGATTATAAAAATTCGCCCACCAATAACCGAGTTCTTCTTCACTTCCAGTTTTACGTGATTTTCACGAAAAAAACCCACATATTTCACCTCGAAATACCCTTTCCTCCAATTATATTTTTAATATGTTGTTAATACAAGTCCATATTCTAATTTTCACCCCATTAAAGCTTAGATTATAAAAATTCGCCCACTAATAACAGAGTTCTTCTTCATTTCCAGTTTTACGTGATTTTCACTAAAAAAATCACACATTTCACCCCAAAATACCCTTTTCCGCAAATTATGTTTATGTATATTATTAGTATGTTGTTAATACAAGTCCATATCCTAATTTGCACTAAAAAAACCTTGTGTTGTAATTAGTTGCAGGTTATACACTAAATTGACTAGACTATAAAGCTACAACCCAGATTTACAGTCTGCAATATCTTGTATCTGCATGTATTATTTCATAGTTTTTAGCTGTTGTTTACATTGTGGTATATAAACCTTAAATAGATCAAAGGAAAAGAATGCATTCATGTTACAACTGTAATAATTACAAATTACTGACATACAAACAGAGATAACCTCCTTGTACCGAAAATGCTCTTCTCGGCACCACTCACAGATAATCGGTACCACGCCTTCAAGAACACAATTTAGATTTTATTTTTTGTTTCCATTAATATTAATTGCAATAATTCAACTAGAACATAAAATAAATTATGTCAAAGTTAAAATTACAGACCGTAAAATTAATTACTTCATATTTCTTCAAATGTTGATTACGTACAAAAATCAACATCAGAATTATTCTAAAATACGTGACTGACATGATGAGATCTACCTATGTAATTATGTAAACAGTGGGGGGTATTACCCTCTGTTCGATAATGGAAAAAGTTTTAGGAAAATGTTCTCACCTAAAATAAAAAAGACTAATGTCATAAAATAGGAGTCCATTAAAAAGTGTCGCTGTACATATAGCTATTAAGGTGTCAAACCGGTAATTCAGCCAATCAGAGCTAAGAACATATACAAAAGTAGTCCCCTTTAAAGAAAACAGTTCCTTTCACTTTGTTGTATTGTGACAAATACTGATGGAAAGGAATAATCAAAATTGATAATTAAAGTTAAATGTATAAGGATTCTTTTGAGCCCAAATTTGATTGATTTAGTTGTATTTTAATACCTCTATGGAGGTTTTGATGCATGACCTATAAATAGAGAATTTTTGGGGGATGACAGAGCTATTTAAGAGTAGGTATTTTCCATAGCCTGGCATTTCACTGCAAGACTTTAAACATGGCCTGATATTTTGACAGAACGTAGGGGAATCACGTTTCAGAAAATGTATGGTCTTCGAAAGGTTAAACTTAAGATCAAATGGCCAGGTAGGCTCGAAAAAACACAAATTTAGTAGAAAACCTTAAAGAAATTAATTAGTGGTTTCACACCTTAAGGCAAAAAACATCAAATTGAACCTTTGTTGCTATCATGTTCAAATTAGCCTAATAATGTCACAACAGACACAGAGTGACATTTTTCATACAAAAATGCTAAAAAATGCATTGTGGTGTCAGATTACATGGTCGAAATGCATGTTATGTAATATTTTGGAATATTGCTCCCAAACACTGGATATACATGGACAGAGGGTATTGCAACTCATTTTATTTTTATTTATGACTTTATATTTATTGGGAATATGTGATTGAATGTGATTTTGCAGTAAAAGGGCATATAATATTGAAAATATTGTTGCTATTAAGGATTTTGTTTTTAAATCATCATGCGCCGGTTAGTCGACTTCAAATATAGAATACAGTGATATCATTATTGTATTTTTTCAATCCTACACATTTTTCATCATAAATTTTGGTAGTTTCAGTTAGAATACATGTGAAATGTGCTTATGAAACAATATAAGGCTGTAGAAAGCAGTTTTAATTGAAAATTATGTTATAAAATCTTGGTAATTTAAGCTATCTGAAGAAAATGATATTGACTGCTTAGCATTTTCTGTTAATTTTTCAAATTGTCAATTTGGATTTCATGTTTTAGAGTATTATTTGGCTGTAACAATACATTTGAACATCAAGCTTACTTAAACAGTGGAAAAAAATTATGTGGAAGCATATATTTATTGAGTTTTGGGGGAAATAATAGTTTTGTACTATAAGAAATTCCAAAACTTGAATATCAATAAATCATATTTTTGCATATTTGATAGAATTAGAAGGATTTTCAACTGTAGATCTATATACAAAAACTTATTTTATGCCTTAAACTACATAATTTATGGGGTTAAAGCATGAATTAACAAAATTAAGAATGATGTGAACTCATTTTATGGGACGAAAAAAGGGGGAGCTAAATGCAAACATTTCATAGTATTTAGCTATTAAGTATACAACTGAGGCATATATATGTGTAAATATTGCTTATTATGTTAGAAATTAGCCTAATAACTGTAATATATAAGAGAATATGTAAGTTTTGGTATATTACACAGTCTGAACTCAACAGCTGTAAATGGAAATGTTTTCATTAAACATCTTCAAGGGGGTACCTTTGCATTTGAACACTTATACTTGCAAATATTAGACAGCCACATACCTTATGAGGTTTTTTGTGGTTGATATTGCCTAAGGAATAGAAATAGGTCCAATAAAGGGTTAGAGAAGCAAGTGTTGTTGCTCTTTTGGTGTCAAACCAGTAATTCAACCAATTAGAGCTAAGAACATATACAAAAGTAGTCCCTTTTAAAGAAAAAAGTTCCTTTCACTTTGTTGTATTGTGACAAATACTCAATGGAAAGGAATAATCAAAACTAATAATTAAAGTTAAATGTATAAGGATTCTTTTGAGCCCAAATTTGATTGATTTAGTTGTATTTTAATATGGATATGGAGGATGTGATGCATGACCTATAAATAGGGAATTTCTGGGGATGACAGAGCTATTTTTAGAGTAGGTATATTACATAGCCTGGCATTTCACTGCAAGACTTTAGACATAGCCTGATATTTTGACAGAACGTAGAGGAATCATGGACGTTTCAGAAAATGTATGGTCTTCGAAAGGTTAAACTTAAGATAAAATGGCCAGCTAGGCTCGAAAAAGTAAAAATTTAGTAGAAAACCTTAAAGAAATTAATTAGTGGTTTCCCACCTTAACATATTCTGAGAATACATGCCAAGGCCGTTATTACTATTGGGGCAAGTGAGGCAATTGCCTCATTAAAATTTTGTCAATTTTTTTAAATAAATAATTTACAAAGGTGTCTTGTGTCTTGTGTATCCTTTTATGTTGATTCTTCCGAAGTAGTATCCCGTTGTTCTAATCGTATAATAGACAGGATATTCCGTATGTTATTGTACGTCGAACTAATCTCAGCATCAAAACGTATCCATCCCTCATTTAGTTACATTATTTCATTGCGTGATGTAGTTATACACGTAACATGTTTACATTGACGACACTTCTTGTACGAAATGGATATTTGGCTAAAAACAAGGTCTTGCCGGAAAAAGTTCGAATAAGGTTTGTGCAAGTTGTATGTTGTAAATGTTCATACACAAACAACGTGTACATCGACAAGAAATCTAAAGTGCGCCGTGATGCCGTCTTCTTCTTCACCCGTTAAGAATTACTAGTGATGAAATACTCGAGATAACGGATTGAGGTAATAATGACACGAAGACAATACAAAATCACCCGATGTAGGATATAACAAAAAGATTTCCAGAGCTCACCTGTATGATCTTTAATGCAACGTGACCCCCACCCCCTCCCCACACATACAAACACACACAACACGAAACCGGTGGCTCCAACATAAGAGCAGTCACATCAAAATGTTCATCTGGATCCAAGGCATCAGTCTCCTTTCCCAATGATTCCTTTCTTCTCTTGCATCGATCCCTTTACTTCATGGTTACACGAGCATCCGTAGCTCAAGAGGGGTCGTCATCGGTCGCAAGGTCGCCTAAGACTTGTAGGCCGCTAATAATTTACCAGTTTATAGTTGACAGTGCCAAAAATGTAGTGGAGATTGCACGTCGTTTTTCGAACTCGAAAAGCGTAGACCCATAAGCCCATCACCGTGGAGGAACTCCGACTTTCCGACGGAAATTGTATATTGGTCGAGTGCAATTTATATTATTATATCCCTAGGTTTTCAGACGTCGAAATATTTTTTTACCCCTGTCTGTCCGTCCGTCCCGGAGTATGTTTCCATGGAATAGGTCGAGAACGCCTAAAAAAACCAGTTCAAATTTAGTTGCACTTCAACATATTTGTTGTTTTATTATGTCCCCACCTTTAGGCGACGAGGGCATTCAATTTTACCCTCAGTTTGTCAAGAAGTGGTTTCCGTGCAATAACTTAAAAACAACTCAACATAAAAATTGAAGACAACAGTAGTGGTGATGCCAATCAAAAGCTAGTTGTCACAGGAGAATTTTAGAGGATCCCGAGTTCATAATTGCAATCGTGCTAACCCATTATGTTCTGTTTTTTTTATCACGTTTCCTTCAAAAGACAAATTGCGATATGGTTGTTGCATTTTATGAGGCCTTACATACCTTCAATACGTTAAAATGACTTAGAATGGATGAGAAAATTTCAGAACTTTTCGCTAGAGCGCAAATGATTGCAGTCACAATGAATGCTTTGTTGCAACCAATGAGAAGGGTAGGTAGACATGTTCACAGAGATACCCAAATGTCAATTCTGCCGAACAATTATGACGAACAACAATGTACTTTGCCTTTCATGACCACGTTAACAATGAACTCGATCACAGATTTCCTGGTGATCAGCGCCAAATGATGCCAGGTCAGTATCTGATACCCAGCAAGTTCGATGACTTGGTAGATTCGGTCTTTCGGACAGATTTGTCTGATTTAGCTACGTACCTGGAGACCAGAAATAGCTGTCCTAGACTGATGGGGACCCCAGACCCCTTGCCTCACTAGAAATGAGATCCTAGTTACGGCCTTCCATGCGGTTGTCCCGTGGATACTAAATACATTCACTATATACGCCTACCCATATTCAGATCCCCTGATTCAAGCATTGCCGAGAACTAACCATTGCATACGCAGTATCACACCGACGCACTATGCATGTAATAAGTTTATCAAACATTTCAATTCCAACCAATTTTAAACAAGGTAGGTTGGTTTGATTGATTTATGGTGCTTAACGCCACTTTCAACAATATTTCAGTTATATCGTGGCGGTAAGTTTTAATGGTGGAGAAAACCGGAGTACTCGGAGACAACCACCGACCTGTCGTAAGTCATTGACAAACTTTATCACATAATATTGTATCGAGTACACCTCGCCATGAACGGGGTTCGAACTCACAAATTTAGTGGTGATAGGCACTGATTACACAGGTAGTTGTAAATCCAACAACCATACGATCATGACCACGAGGGCCCCAATTTTAAACAAGTAACAAGGGCTGAATGAAAATTAAGGAATTTCTTGTAATACTTTGATAGGGATTGTGCTCCTCTCCTCGAACGCAGGAGGTTCGCGCCCGGCATTGTAAATTACAAAAAGGGTGCACTCGACTCGCAGCCGCAAGTGATAAAGTTTACCAGTTGCTTGCACAGGGTTGGTGGTTCTCTCTGGGTACTCCGGCTTCCTCCACCACTAAAACTGGTCGCCATGATATAGCTGAAATATTGCTGAAAGTGGCGTTAAACACCAAAATTCAAATTCGAACTCACGATCTACCGCACTCAAGGGGAACATGCTAACCATTACACCACCGATGCGGTACAAACGTAGGAAGGTAATAGAATATTTAATTAATTTCTTTAGACACGCTTTAAAATCAACAATCGATATGATGTGAAGTCCATACGCAACTATTATAAGCACCGATACTGCGCATGCGTTAATTGATACCATTATCACACTCGATAAAAATATAATAGATTACATAATGAAATATTAAATAATCGTTCGCTGTAATTAAGTAATTAAAGCTGTATTTTCAATCCGCATATATTTGAAAACTACAATTTCTTAGCTTTCGAAGGGTATAAAATATTTGATGAAAGAATATTTCTTTCTCTGTTCCATTTTGATTTTAAAGCAATGAGGGTCCGACCATATATATAGATCGGTGAAAAAACTTAAACTAGCTGAAAACGCATTTACACGTTAAAATTACTTTTTTAAACTTAACTTGTAAATTTCAATCCGCATATATTCATATTGTATACAAAGCAATCTGTCGAATGATGTATTTTTTATATTTAAGAAAAAATTAAAAATCTGTTCCATTTTGCTCCAAAAATCAGGTTATGGCGTCTAAGTCAATATAACCACACGGCGGGTAGTATCGAGAATTAGCCTATGTACATTCTTATTGATAAAATAATATTTAAAGACATGAGAAAAACAATTGGGTGATTACATATATATATATAATAAAGTAATATTAATTAAAATCTTTAATTTGGAGTCGACAGTCATGTCAGTATTATATTATAATATTTAATCAAATAACTTATTGTCTCGTTTTGTCAAGTGTGTATTATTTCTTTTTTCGTGGCTTAAATCAGATATATTAATAATATTTATGATTTATGAAAAAGTGTTTTGAAGCTATATTTATGAAAAGTTTGTATAAACAACGTTAATGAGAAATTTTAGAATAAAACAATAATTTAATGTATATCAACTTCAAAGAAAAGCCGAAGTTATACACGCGTACTATTAAACGCCAATTCTCACAATCCAATTATCTCTTTTATATATTGTTTTAAATCAATTATTAAAAGGCCTAAGAAAATGGTAGGAATGTTAAAATTGCAATTAATTACTGTCATTGAAGTACAAAATAAAGATAAAGTTTTTCTTCACTGAAGGTTTATTTCTCAGCACATCATATATTTACATCATATCAATAATAAAAAAACACAATACAATAAGTATTGGATCAGTGAAATAATAATAAAAACAACTTTTAGCAACACTCTCAAGGATGGTGTGACATCAGCTTTGAGGATGATGTGTGTAGATTGCTCTCGACTGTAGCTTTCTCTGCTGAATATACCTAAAATAAATGAGAAATTGTTACTCAATTTGTCCTTATATTATCTTCAGAAATATATCACAAAAAAGGCTTCCCTTAATAATAGTAGTCAGTACACAAATAAGTAAAGTACCATACAGGCAATAGTATTAATTTGGGGAAACGGACAGAAAGTTACAGGACATAAAGTCACAATTTTATAGGACAAAAAGTCACAATTAATATTTTGGGTTAAATAATGTTATAACAATCAAATGTCACAATATACATTTAACATGTATGTGGGACAATAAAAGTGACTTTTTTTTAATTATTGTTACCAAAGGCACTCGTGGCACGGAAATACCACCCCCTTTCTGAGTACTTATATATTTTCAATAAAATTTCTTTATTATTTCATCTCTTTTTCCTGAATTTATTGTGGATAATAATAGTATATATAGGGTCGACACATGTAGCTTGCTATTAACATAAGATTGTATAAATATGGATATGCACAAGTTAAATTAAGGAAAATGGGATGAAATAATAAAGAACTTTTATTGAAAATAAATATGTAAACAGAAAGTTGATTAATTCATAAATTAAAATAATTTTTAATACAATTTATTAAGAAATACCAATCACAATATCATTATCTAAGTATATACTTATTAGACATATTTTTTTAAAACTATTTTTGTCTTTTTAATTGATAACTGACCCAAGTTAGGCTAAATAAATGAAATGTGACTTAATGTGTTAATTAATTTTCACTAAAAAACATACTTGCTTTCTATAAATTTTAATTTCTTATCTAATTCTTATCATATTATGTAACAATATGGTCAGGTTGTTATTTTCATTGAATGGCTTCTCAAAATAGATGGCTTCACAGTAGGTGCTCTTCCTGTATAATCAGTAATTGGTTACATCCTATTTATTACAACTGACAGATATAATACATGACAAACAATTTTAATCAGCCATCATCATCATAAAATACATTTGATGGGCAGACTGTTAAAGTCAATTTCAGTCCGTCGTCCAGCAAATCTGCATACCAAGATTTGCCTGAAGAAGAAAGACAAAAAATTAAAGATTTGTTATTTATTTTAGAAAAAATTAATGTTAACGAGAGCGCTTATAGGGAACTGACAGTATTTTGTGATGGGCTACCACGAAAATATCTGGTTTCCCAATGCCGGGAAGATATTAACAGTTTATATCATTTTGAAAGAATTCCGGGAAATATCCCTGGACCATATGTTAGTCTAGAAAGCGAAATTATCCGGTACATCAAGTATCATGTAAATCATGAAACAGACAAGATAAAAATTAAGATTTCGGGTGACGGTTCAAAAGTTAGTAGAATTTCAAACTTTGTCGTGTTGTCCTTTTCTGTAATTACCGATGATTTGACATTATCATAAAAAGATCAAAATTGTTTTTGCATTGTAAGCTGCAAAGAAGATTATGATCATTTAAAACTTGCTTGCAAATCCATTTTTCAGAAAATAAACACATTATGCGAAAAAGCAAGTATTGGAGTTGAGGGGAAACACTTTGATTTAGATATTTTGATGGGTGGTGATATGAAATTTTTGCAACTTGTGCTTGGGTTGGGTGGATCTCTATGTAATTATTCCCTTTCCATGGTGTAGGGTCCATAAAAACCAGAGGGACGACATGACAAAGCCATTGGATTTTTACCATACTCGTGGTATGTAGAGAGCATCACAGAATCTGAAGGAAGATGTCGTAAAGAATGACTTTGGTGTTCGTGCTCAAATTCTTGTTAGTATTGAGCCTGAACACATAATCATTGATGAACTTCATCTTCTTCTTCGGATATGTGATAAACTGTTAAGGAACTTAACATTAGACACAAAAACGCTCGATAACAAAAATGCCGTTCATGGTGAGAAGTCAGATTTCTTATGACAGCTTACTGAGAAAATAAGAGGATGCGGCGTTTCGTTTTACATTTGGACAAAAAATGGTACTCAAGGTGAATTGGATTGGTCGTCAAAATTTGGAGTTCATTTTTTTAATTTATATCGTTTCGTGGCGTTAGAAATACACGAGTTCTCTAACATTGAAGATATTTTTGAAAAATGTAAAGGGTGGGTAAATGACTTTCTTCCTTTAGGATCATTGGGGAGAAAAGGTTTTGATAGCGTTACTCCTTATATGCATTGTCTTGTATACCATGTTCCGTTTTTCACTAACAAGTATGGACAACTTTTACGTTTCAGTGGGCAGGGCGTAGAAAAGATGAATGACGATATTAAAAACAAATTCATCATTCAAAAACAAACAAATGGGACGCAACGGTGGATGCCTTACAAGTTCGAAAAAGGATACAACATTTGACATCAGAGAACTGCAAGCGTGATAAGCGAAACTACACTAAAAGTACGAACGAGTATTGGAGTGATATAATTTTTAAGCAAAGAGCCGCTAAAAAGGCTAAAATTTCTGAGGAAATGTCACTCGTAGCTGACAAATATTCTGAAAATGACCCGGTCCCTTGTTCAATCGACGACCTTTTCGTAACCGAGATTAGAGAAGAATTGAAAAAAATAGGCGTTAAAACGAGATTAAAATACAGAGAAAAACATTTAGACCTTTTAAAGAGTAAACGACAATGATTATGTTGTTACTTTCTGCGTCCTCATGTCAGGAACCGATTTATCGGTAGTCAAAAGTAACTACGAATTATTCTTCATCGTATATTTCTATTTTCTGTACAAAAGAAACAAATACCCAAATTTTGTGTTGTCGCCGATAATATTTCCCCGGAAATAAATAATTTATCTGTTGTATATACAATGTAGGTATTTATGTGAATGTAGGAAAAAAAAGTCACAGGAAAAAACTGCAAACGCACAATTCTATACCAGCGTCGAACTCCTCCAGTCCCAGCCACCTATGCAGATGTCAGATTGCCTGAAGAGTACACAACAACTACCAACAACCAACAGTTCCTGCAATACGACAATGGCCAGCATTCAGAAAACAGAATGTTAGTCTTCTACTCACCAGACGGTTTGGAAAGATTAGCCAATGCCAGACCTTCTTCATGGACGGTACATTCTCTGTAGCTCAGCATCCATGTAAACAGCTGTACACCATCCGGGTTCCATTCAAAGATGTAAGAGTCACTACAGTATAAGCGTTCCTGCCAAATAAATGTCAAGATACTTACAGGGAACACTTCCAGTCTATTGTTGACAATTGCCATGCCAGCAACCTACAACTCAATGTCCAGACTATCATCACAGACTTTGAAGATGCAGTCCTTCGTGTAGTTACAGCTGTATTTGGTCGCCACATCAACCACCAGGGCTGTTTCTACCACCTGACACAAGCATCATGGCGAAAGATACAGCAGCTTGGTTTGGTGCCTCTCTACAACAAGGACGACGACTTCAGACTGTTCTGTGGTATGATGGATGGTCTTGTCTTTTTACCAGTACCTGAATTGACCAATGGTATTTATCTGCTTAGAACACTATGCCCTGATGACCCACCAGAGGCAACTGAGCTCCTAGATTACTTTGATTCATCAGTGGTAGACTTAGACAACAGAATCCAGCACAAAATCAAGCAGTCCGTCTGGTCTTAAGACGCAGCCCACCTATGTTTCCACCAACCATTTGGAACGTACATGAGGCCACAGTCAACGGTGATCCCAGAACCAACAACATGTGCGAGGGCTGGAACAACAAGTTCTTCAACCTGGTAGGACATGCCCATCCGTCTATATGGCGTGTGATCGAGTGGTGTCAAAAAGGAGAAGCTACAGTCCGTACTATTATCCAGGAAGATGCTGTTGGTAACCCAAGCGTACTCAACAGAGACATGTTCAGCTCCAGGAGCGTTTACAGAACCTATGCAGAGACCTCACTACTGGCCAGAAGCCCATTGTAGAGTTCTTGTGTGGAGTTGGGTGGAACATCAGACTCAATCACCAACATTAGTGCTTAAGAGACAATTGACATTATGAACATTTACAATTTTAAACTGGAAATATTCAATGTTTGTATGTTCATCACTATATCGTTATGATTTGATATATTTCATATGTTATTTGTTATATGACTTATACATGCACCAATCATTGCTGTGATTAATTAAATGTAAATACTAATTCATTCGGTTTTTTTTTAATTATTTTCTAATTAGAAAGAGTTGGATGGGTGAATATCAATGAGTCAAATTTTGGTTCTCATATATCAAGGTCTCTATAAGAATCATTCCTTTATAATTAGAAGGAGTTGGGATTGAATACATATCAATGAGACATCAATCGAATTTGGTTCTCAATCAAGGTCTTGAATAAATATCAAAACAAAAACAAAACGAAAAAACACACAAACAAATAAAGAAAAAACAAAACAAAACATCAAAAACAAAAACAAAACAAAAATAATTATACACACTGTGACTTTCCGGGGTATAGTAATTGTGGAAAAAATATATTGTGACTTTTTTTCCTGTGATTTTTTTTCTACCGACGGTGAACGTAAAATTTTCCCTAGAAAAAAGGAAAACTATTCGGTTTATTATTTTCGTGAACGGATTTCGCTATACAGTTGCGATATTGTTGAACGCAGGACTAATTTAATGATTTCTACCTCACATGACTTATTGAATTTGCAGTCAACTATACCATCGGCAATATTCAGGTTTGCTATGCCAGTTTCCATCGTTGAGCGTTCATGATTCTGCTGTCCGCACCAAATATTTATATTTGAAATTCATATGAAAGGAAATATAAAAAAAAGCTAAATGCATATTAATATGTTGCTTTATTGTGGAGCCCAGTAACTTACATGAGAATTTTAATTTCGTTTATACGAAATAGTTTACGGAGCCCGTATTCTGACATGAGAATTTTTTTTTATTTCGTTCATAGAATTTTTTTTAATTTAGTTTATGCGAAATACTATTTCGTGTAACGTCATAAAAATATGTGTCATGTCAGTTAATGGTCTCCGTACTTTATTATTACTCATCAAAACAGAATAAATTATAATTAAGAAAGAGCGTCTTTTAATTTCATAATATTAATGTTTTAAAAAGAAACCATCACAAAGAAAGATAATTAAAAAGTTGGCATGCGGTGAAATATTTATCCAATTACGAATTATACCTCAAAAGACGGCATTGTAATAATTTGGTCTTAATTTATGGTACTAGGATGTGTTTTGGAAAGTTTGACCTTTTTAACTAAGACATCAGCATATCTGGCATGCATCCGGGATATGTACAATGAATGAAGAACACAGGATTTGCACAGACATCCTGATCTTTGTATTTGATCTCGATCTACTTTGATTATTTATTAGGTTTAAATAAAATACTTTGTCTTTTTGTATGAACAATTATTTATATACACGACTAAATGGTTTAAAAGGAATATATTACTTGGTTCTATTTTAAGCTTGTCTTATTATTTGTTATGTTAATTTGTCACGTACGCACTTGTGTTTACCAAGAAGCTAATTGTATTGATTGGTAAATTAGTACAAATTGTAATATCATACCACTGTGTTTTTTTTCAATTGAATTCAAAGCTATTGTCAATTAAATTACGGGATAGATATTCGTGAGTCCGATCTCTGGTCGGATCACATCTACACCCCCATACTGACAGATAATCCTCCGATTTTGTTGACACAGGACAGCTCCTGGGCTGCAAAAGGGAAAGTTGGTCACGTGACATTTTCCGCCTTTCGGTCGATCTCGGGTTTTATCACATAGAAATACTATATACTAGAAATTCCAAATTCAAATTACAAGGCGCCAAAATATTAACTTCTCATATATGTTTCGAAAGGCAATGATAAACGTGAGCCCTGTAAATGGATATTTTGGGTAACAGGTCAAAACGCCCCCACTACCAAAACGCCTCCACTTTTTACCAAAACGCCCCAACCTTTTACCAAAACGCCTCCACTTTTTGAGTATACATTTTATTTAGTTGGTAAGCTTCTACATTTTTTTGTCAGGTCGTATTTTTTTATATCTAGTTTTCTTTTATTAAATATTATATATTATTCTGTGCGGTCAACAGTGACACCTATTTTTTCCATATTGACCCTACATGTTTCCTCAAGTTATCATACTTGCATCCTTGTTGATCAAATCTATGTTTTTTTTTGTTATGATGCTATGTGTTGTGATAAATATGTCATTGTGTAGCTGTACTCTATATAATTATTATCTGATACGAACGCACACAGTAGTAGTTTGGATTGTGATATTCTGCACCAAAATCAATTAAAATACCGTTGATTAGAGACAAACACACTTTAAGAAAATAACTCTAAATCTTACCTTTACGTTGTAAGTATAGCCATGGTTGTCTACAAGTTTTCTAAATCTTACCTTTACGTTATAAGTATAGCCATGGCTGTCTACAAGTTTTCTAAATCTTACCGTTACGTTATAAGTATAGCCATGGTGGTCTACAAGTTTTCTAAATCTTACCTTTACGTTATAAGTATAGCCATGGTGGTCTACAAGTTTTCTAAGTCTTACCTTTACGTTATAAGTATAGCCATGGCTGTCTACAAGTTTTCTAAATCTTACCTTTACGTTATAAGTATAGCCATGGCTGTCTACAAGTTTTCTAAATGTTACCTTTACGTTATAAGTATAGCTATGGCTGTCTACAAGTTTTCTAAATCTTAC
>MJUT01032536.1:583290-602733 GCA_002080005.1 Gigantidas platifrons
AAGTTTTCTAAATCTTACCGTTACGTTATAAGTATAGCCATGGCTGTCTACAAGTTTTCTAAATCTTACCTTTACGTTATATGTATAGCCATGGCTGTCTACAAGTTTTCTAAATCTTACCTTTACGTTATAAGTATAGCCATGGTGGTCTACAAGTTTTCTAAATCTTACCTTTACGTTATAAGTATAGCCATGGCTGTCTACAAGTTTTCTAAATCTTACCTTTACGTTATAAGTATAGCGATGGCTGTCTACAAGTTTTCTTTTGTCTTTCTGAGTACCTGACTCCACAATGGAAAACGTCAATGCATCTTCTGCTGAGTCAACATCATTAATGATGTCTTCTACAATGGTCCTGAAAGATAAAAATAATAAATAAAATACAATTCACCTTTTTTATTATTCTGCCTGGATAAAAATGAAAATTACTCAAACATAATTTTGTTAATTGTATATGGCCTATTCTCAAGCTTGTTTATGGTTGAAAACAACCTGAAACATGTTTAAATCATGAACCATAAGCAGGGTTTAAGATAGATAAAAAAAACGCAATTGTTGAAGAACAATATTTAAGAGAAATTTTCTAGTTCATTGTTATTTTTTTAACAAAGTAAAATTAATTCTTCATTAACAAATAAAACAATTCAACTCTTAAGCACACAAACAAAACAAAAAACAACAAATAGAATAATTTAATTCTTTATAAACAAATACAACAATGCAGAATGTCAATAAACAACTTGGAAATGGGTCTATAATACACATATGTTCCTATTACAAACATATACTGGTAATTAACAAGGTTCAAACATATTCAACCGTGCTTCGATCCCGGTTAAGATGTTCTTTAACCGCATGGTTAAAACCACACCGTAAAAAACACTCAACCATAAACAAGTTTAAAACCAGGTTAATGGTTAAGAATTAAAAAACAGGCCTATAGTTAAATATTGCTCTCAATCCATTTTGTGTTTATTATATAGCTGAAAATTGCCCAATCCCTTTCTTGTTTATGATACAGGTGAAAATTACCCAATCCCTTTCTTGTTTATTATATAGCTGAAAATTGCTCGATCACTTTTTATTATATCTTAAATCTTACTTAACTCACTCTTGCTGGTGAACAGTGGCAGTGTCAAATTGTAGACTAATGTTGAATGATCCAGATCCATTATGCAGGTCTTGTTGGTCTATATCTGAATGATCCACTGTTGAGGGTCTGGTACTCTCTGTTGTTGGACTTGGTCGACAGCTGTCGCACCACCAGGTCAAGGTCTCCAGACCTTGGACTAAACGTCTGTATGTATATCTGGTGATGCCTGTATCGCATGTACGGTGTTGCCACTTGTCACACCCATCGTACTGGACTGCCTCCTGTCGTGTGCTAGCTACCTGATTACAACTTATACAATATTCACTTTCCATGATAAATAGATAATGCTGTCATGCCAGAATCAGGTCCTATATATAATCTCGATTAAGGCTTGACCAAGCTATTGTTATCAAAGCTTAAATTTCTCAAAATTCTTTTGTTGGCTTTGTACTTTTGTTTTCCTAAATACCTTGGCTTGTGTTTTTTTTTACTTTATTACCAGTTTTTAAGCACATCAAAGACCATCGGCAATTATAAAAGCTTATGATTATTGTAATAATCAATGAAATATAAATTTAATTAAATGCAATCATCATTAATCAAATTTATAATTTAAATAAAACTATAATTAAACGAAAACAAAATATTCGAACAAAACGGACCGTGGGAAGACATTTATAAACATTTAATACACAAAAATAGTGGGAGCGTTTTGTTAAAAAAAACTTTGTGATTCGTTTTTGTTCGAATATTTTGTTTTTGTTTTATTATATTTTTATTAATCTATTGATTAAAATTATGAATTTAATTAATGATGATTGCGTTTTGGTAAAAAAAAAAAAACAAAAAAAACGAAAACAAAAACGGGGGCGTTTTGGTAAAAAGTGGGGGCGTATTGGTAAAAAGTGGGGGCGTTTTGGTAATACAGTGGGGGCGTTTTGGTAAAAAGTGCGGCGTTTTGGTAGGGGGAGTTTTGGTAGTGGGGGCGTTTTGACATGTATTCATATTTTGGATTCAATATTCAGTGATCAAAGACAGAAAGATGTGATGAATTAAGTGATTGAATATTTATTTAATGATTCAGAAACGCATGAATAATTGTAGTTTTCAGTTCAGACAAGAAATCAGGATTCAGCCATACCTACATGTACATATTAAGATGCAGTTAACACTGAAACATAATTTTGAGATCATGGAGATAATTTAATTTAATTAAGAAATAATTCATGGAAGCCAGAGTTTGTATACAGTTTTAACATGGGTAACATTATTTTCGTACAAATTTTATCCCGAACGTGATACAAACTCTGGCTTCCATGAATTATTTCGATTCTAGTAAGAAAAATCTAACTTATTTTTTAAAGTGGAAGTCCGTAATGGAAATGCATTTCATAACAAAATTCACTAACCTTCATGTTTTACAGTTTACAGTTGTTTTTCTTTTATGTATAAATAGACTGTGATGCTATGAAGTTACTGATATTTTCCAATTTAATGGCATTTTGAATTTAGCAACTTAAACAAGTAAAATGCTCACAAAATCTTAAAAATAAATCAGTAACCATGTCTTTCAATGTCATCAGCGTTCCTTGTAAACGACTTCCGGAAGATGTTAAATTTCAAAAGTCAAAGTCCATTGATGGTTGTCTTAAGTATTTATTCCGGAAAAATATAGGTAAAAACAATACGGGCATTTTTATGTTTGTTATGCACCACAGTGCTGTATGAATACATAAATTCACTAGGGAATTATGTTTGTAATTTGTTCGTCAATACGCATGAGCGAATTAAAATATATCGTTCTCAAGGCGTCGTGTGCCTTTATCATCAGGTGATTTTCTTTAAATGAGGCACCTTTGGGGTTATATAAATATATTTCCTATTATTTGCCATATTTTGAAAAAATAAATATATTTTTCAATATCATAGCAAGAAAAGTTTTAATTAATTTATAAGGATTGATAGAAATTATGTGTTTGGTTCATTCGAAATAACCCCAATCAGGTTGTACACACCCTTGCGTAACCCGCTACGTGGGTTACACGGTGTCTACAACCTGATTGGGGTTATTTCTTCATGAACCGAACACAAATTGCGATAAATCCTTAACAAATTTGGATTAATAGTTGCTTGATTATTTTTGTAATGTCAAGTAAGCCATGTTTCAGCTATGTACATTTTTTATATTTTCATGATGAGAATTAAGTTTACAATCAATAATTGATGGTTGAAAGGTGGCATTTGGATAATGGTCATAAAGGAAAGCATAGGATTATGAAAAGAAAGTTAAAACAGTAATGGTCAATAATTCCACCAATATCAATCACCACTCACTGAAACACAAAAAGGGGGCAACACCATCTGATGTTGGAAATGCAGGTTATGGCTTAGGACAGGATAAATGATAGGGTCAGAAAAAAATGCATTGCAACAGGATACACCAATGACCACTCCAAACAATTGATGCTTGTTGTGAATATGATATTCTCCATACACAAGGAACTTGTTTATGTTCCATCACATGGAACAGTTAAAATAATATAACTAAGAAATAAATCCTGGAAGCCAGAATGTGTTTTCAGTTTTAACATGGGTTGGCGGATATTAATGATTTATCCCGAGCCAGAGGCGAGTGATAAAATTTACTTATATCTGCCAACCCATGTTAAAGCTCAAAACACATTCATTCTGGTTTCCATGAATTATTTTGATTCTGATAAGACTAAGAGTACAAATACCGTAGCATACTTTGATTGGAAGACGGATATTTATATTTACGCTTGCAGAATATGTCACACACAATTTATGCTCCCAAATTCGAGCAGACGATAATTCATCAAGATGTACATTTACGACGGAAAAGTCGGTCACATGCACCTGTGCATGTGCTAATGAGATTATAACCAATCGATAAATCGCTCATTTGTTCACAAAGCGAAAGACGTCATGTTAAAATTAAAATTAGGTGTGTGTTCGATTTATTTTTTGTGATATACTAAACCTTAGTATACAAAAAAGTATCCAACAAACATCTCATTGCAATTACACTATCGTGACAGAAATATGTCAACTGTTGAAAAATACCCTATTTATTCATTTAAAAACACACTTTCTCTGTTAAATTATTTTTGGATTTGCATCAAACTTATGACACTAATAAGAATATTTTTGTATGTTTTAATGGAAATAAAAAATGTAATACAATAAATTATTTTACAAATAATGGTTTTCAAGTATTAAAACAAAAATTAGCTATTGCCATCACTTAGCATTCATCTTCGTCCATAAACATTTAAAACTATTTTTTGCTAACCACAGGCCCAATTAGAACCAAATATGGTAGAAATATTACATGGGTGATTCTCAACATTAAATGATTTTCATTTGATTCAGAAATTCAACATGGCTGCTACGACCAATTATTTCTGATGCTGAAGTTTCAAAATCTTCTCTGAAACCACACGTGGGATGAACATGTTATTTTGTAGGAATGTGTCATATTTGACCCCCTTAAAAAGTTTTGTATTTGTCCATCGGAAATCTAAGATGGCCACCGCTGCAGGATAAATAAAAAAGAGTAATTCATCTCAGAAACTAGATATTTGATTGAACCCAAACTGAACATGAGTAATCGTTGGATGGTCCCTTATAAAATTATCTTTTTTCTCTGAAAATCGGAAATCCAAGATGATCATGAGGACAAATTTAACATAGGACACTACAGGAAAAACATTTCACAATTATTCCTATCTGAAACAGTTGAAGCATTTGTAGGCAAATTTGGCTGTGCATTGGGCGGTTCTTTAAAAAAATATCTGGTTTTAAGATGATAGAAAATTGGTGGCATCAAAATTGTGTATGAATACACACTCATTGTTTTGCTTTGTTTTTTTCTTTTTGTGGATCTGAAATCCAAGTTAGCAGACAACACATGCTTTGGGGGCCTCAGTTTTACTCTTGTTTATCCAATTTAATTTGGATTCTTAAAATAATCGAGACAAATGAGTCTTGTTTTATTTTCTTATTTTTCTATTGTTTGATTGTTAGTGAATGGTGAAGATTTATACACATTGCGACATAACCACTCGAATATACATTCAATACAAAAGACATACAAAAAAATGTTAATTTTTTTAATTATAAAGTGTCCTCAATTCTAGAAAATGAGGTGCATTATAAAGGATATTAATTGGATTTAAAGGACTTTTTAGTTTATCAATAATGGTAAGTCTTAAAATTTTGTTTTACTTGATCACAATGGTGTTCATATACATTTTGTATCTACATTGTATATAAAATAATGAATACTTTATAATAAATGACACTCCTAATCAATATTATTAATACAGACCCTTCCCTCTCTTTGTATCTTTCTATGATGCCCTTCTTCAATTTGAAATTTGCCTACACAAATTCTGAATTTACAAAATATTGTTTGCTTTCCAAATTTTGAATGGCCCTGTGTGGGTCCGGGGTACTACGAATAGGCCCACAGCACCCTCTTGCTTGTCGTAGAAGTCAGACTAAATGAGGCAACACGTTTTCCGTGTGTTGCGACCCGTAATGGTGGAGGACGGGATCCTGGTGGTTGAAACACACCTCTTTTGGCCCTTACTTCACCTAGACGGGAGGTCGAATGGACCCGATTCTATCAATCGGCTGGTCACGTCAAGCCCTTTAACTGATCCTGTTATCACTGTTCGAGTGTTTTCCTGTTGCTATCTGACGGAGAACTCGGGAATTCAGGTGTCGTCCGTGATGACACTCCGTGGTGGGGAGGAAGGGATGGTGGGCCATCCTGCATGACACCTCGAGTTCCTAAGGGATCCTGCAGAGGCAAAAGGAAAAAATAGAACAATTATAACGTTTTTTCCCCCAAATAATCAAGAGAATGGATCGTTAAAAGAAGGCGGTGGCTAATGGGACAATCGAGTAGTTGATATTTCGAACGGTTGTTTCATCGGGGAACCGGCCCTGATACGAAGTTTGCGTTCATAATAGAAATTCTACTGTTCGAGTATACCATCCTTGGAATTCCTGGTACTTTCTGACGGAGATCCTCGGAATTCAAGTATCGCCCGTGTTGGCACTTCATGGTGGGTGGGGACAAGGATGGTGAACTATTATACATGGCAACATGGCTTCTCCCGATCCTTTGTGTTTAAATCAACAGACTCCAAATAAGAAAAGAACAAATGACAGTAGATATGAAGAAGAAATAGAAGTTTCTAACAATTGGTCACGTTTTATCGTTTTAGAAAGTAGTGAAGGTTTAATACCACTGACCAAATTATCACCTTTTGTTATAGAAAAATGTATCAAGAGCTGTGCAGGAGATGTGAAAAATGTCACCAAATTGAAATCTGGCGGTTTAATGATTGAGTGCCAACGAAGACAACAATCGTTAAACCTGCTTTCATTAAAATAAATTCATACTATAGCTATATCTTCCACTCCTCATAGAACTCTTAACACCAGTCGAGGAATCATCCGCTACAGAGACGAAGATTTGGATGATCTATCCGATGAAGAAATCTGCGAGGAATTAGCACCTCAGGGTGTTATTCACGTCAAACGATTTATATCGAAAAGAAATGGACAAACAGTTAAGTTAAACACTTTTCTTATCACATTTAATTTTCCCACGATTTTATCATCAATCCGCATGGGCCTTTACAATGTGAAAGTCAGTCCGTATGTCCCGAATCCAATACGATGCTTTAAGTGTCAGAAATTCGGACATGGTAAAGGCCAGTGCAAAGGGAAACTTAAATGTTTTAAGTGTTCAGAGGAAGACCACGAGGGCTTCGATTGTAATAACAATCCGAAGTGCTCCAATTGTGGTCAACCCCACATGGCTTCATCGAAAGATTGTCAGTATTTCCTGAAAGAAAAAGAGATCCAAAAAATTAAATCAGAAAAAAATATATCATACCCTGAGGCGCGCAGATTCGACTCTGCCGCGAATGATTCACCTGTGCAAAAATCATATGCCAGCGTCGCTAAGCGTGTTTTCAGTTCAGTTGAAACTCAAACAATGTTTACCTGGATTGAAAACACGGAAAGGCCAACTCGGCTGACTGTTAAACCAAAAGAAAAAATTCTAACACCATCACACAAAATATCAAGTTCTTCACAGACAGCCTCTACTTTAGTTAAAACTTCTACTAAGCAAAAAAATGTAAATAATAAAACTTCAAACAGTCAACTCCTCTCCAAAGGTCTCCGACAGGGACATGGTAAATTGATTAAGGAACCTGTCCATGTCCACAATAGATATGGACATCTTGATGAATCGGAGGAGGAATCTATATGGAATCTTCCTCCGGACGATTCACCATCTCCTATAGATGAGTCGCCATCAGATACGCGGAGATCACAGAGCAGATCTCCAAAGGGCGGTCGGCGGAAAGGATCCCAACGGAAGAAAAGCTTTTCCCCGATCCGACCCCCAAAATGACAATATTATTCAATGGAATTGTCGAGGTCTCAAGATAAATTTTATTGAAATTACCTTACTTGTTCAAGCCTTTCTACCAGTAGCATTTTGTCTTCAAGAGACACATTTAAAAAAAAGTGATACTATAAATCTTAAAAATTATTCCGTGTATAGTACTTATGTAGATGAGGATGAACGAGCTGCTGGCGGCTCAACCATCCTCGTTCGATATAACATTTTACATAGTTATGTTAATCTCAACACAGATCTACAGGCTGTTACTGTACGCATCACTTTAGATAAAACAATAACCTTATGTTCGGTTTACATACCACCAAATTCAGCACTTAGTTTAACACAACTCAAACATTTGGCTAATCAATTACCTACCCCGTTTATTATTATGGGCGACTTTAATGGACATAACCCGTTGTGGGGTAGCAAAACAACAACCGACAAAAGCAACAAACTTGAAGATTTTCTCTCCCCCAGGAGGGATTGTGTATCTTTAACGACGGTACTGATACATATTTACATCCTGGGAATGGGTCTTATTCAGCTATTGATCTTACTGTTACTCATCCATCTCTTCTTCTAGATTTCTCATGGAAAGTCCATGATGATCTCTGTGGAAGTGATCACTTCCCCATTATTCTAGAAAGCCTAAATTCTACTGTAGGTGAAAGACCTACACGGTAAAAACTTGACAAAGCTGACTGGCCCCTGTACGAACAAATTTGCAGGGAAAAACTTCAAACGGAAATGATCGGGAATGCCACCGATCCAATTTTGAAGTTTAACGAAACAGTAATATCAATAGCTGATGAGACCTCGACAAATCCAAAACACCCAGGTAAACCATGGTTTAATGATGATTGCAAAGATGCCATCAAAAATCGCAAAAGGGCCTAACGACGGTTCGGAAAAAATCCTACATCGGACAACCTCGGCAATTTCCGCAACTTCAGGGCGAAAGCTCGAAGGACATTGAAACAAAATCGGCGCACTTCCTGGCGTCATTTTGTTTCTATATTAAATTGCCATACACCGATGAATAAGGTTTGGAATATGGTACAAAAAATTAAAGGCAAACATAATAAAACAAACGTCCATCATTTAAAAGATGGACAAGCCAATTTAACGTCTGAACAGGACATCTCAAATAAATTAGGCCAAACATTTTCAAAAAACTCTTCTACCCAGAATTACCATCGCGAATTTCAAAAATTTTAAAAGCAAAAGGAAAAAACTAAATTGAATTTTAAATCAAAGAATTTGGAGGAATACAATCGCCCTTTTTCGTTAGATGAATTGAGGAAATCGTTGGATAAGGCGCATGCCACTGCATGTGGCCCCGACAATATTCATTACCAGCTTCTCAAACATCTTCCGGAATCGGCACTCCAGACTCTTTTAGATCTCATGAATTACATTTGGGAAACAGGCGATTTGCCGTCAATTTGGAAATTAGCTAATGTCATTCCTATTCCAAAACCTGGTAAAGACCATTCCGAACCGTCGAATTATAGGCCTATTGCACTAACTAGTTGCGTTTGCAAAACCATGGAAAGGATGATCAATGCTCGCCTTGTATGGTTTCTTGAATCCAATGGACTCTTGTCCAATATACAGTGTGGATTCCGCCAAGGTAGAAGCACTCGTTTTGAAACTTTTATTCGAAACGCATTTGCCAAAAAGGAACATGCTGTGTCTATCTTTTTCGATTTAGGAAAGGCATACGACACAACATGGAAATATGGCATTTTAAAAGACCTCTTTGATATGGGGTTGAAAGGTAATCCACCTAATTTTATTTCAAATTTTCTATCTGACAGAGAATTTAATGTCAGAGTTAATTCAACTTATTCTGACATACAGGAACAAGAGATGGGAGTTCCCCAGGGAAGCATCCTCTCTGTTACATTATTCAGTATTAAAATAAACAGTATTGCTAAAGTTTTAAATGAAAACATTGAGGGTTCTCTCTATGTAGATGACTTTCTGATATGTTATCGGGGCAAAAATATGAACACCATTGAAAGACAATTACAACTATGTCTAAATAAGATAGGAAAATGGGCAATGGAGAATGGGTTTAAATTCTCCAGCTCAAAAACTGTAGGGATGCACTTATGTAATAAAAGAGGACTCCATCCAGACCCGGAGTTAAAATTATATAATTCCCCTATTAAAATAGTTTCAGAAACTAAGTTTTTAGGTCTTCTTTTTGGCAGTAAACTTACCTTTCTACCCCATATTAATATGCTTAAAAATAAGAGCCTTAAAGCTCTTAATATTTTAAAATTTGTGTCCAATACCGACTGGGGTGCGGATAGTACGGTTTTATTAAATTTATATAGATCGTTGATTCGATCAAAATTGGATTACGGATGTATCGTTTACAGTTCAGCCCGTCCATCGTATATCAAGTTACTAGATACAGTCCATCATCAAGGATTACGACTCTCGCTTGGAGCGTTCAGAACGTCTCCAGTTGAGAGTTTGTATGTTGAAGCAAACGAGCCTTCCCTTGAAAACAGACGTATCAAACTTGGTATGCAGTATGCAACCAAATTGAAGGCTTATCCTTCAAATCCTGCACATGACTGTGTTTTTAACCCTCTATATGAAAATTTTTACGATAAACAACCCAATACAATTCAACCTTTTGAATAAAATCACACTTTGAAAATTCTGATATAAATTTGGATGACATAGCACCTATTGTAATTCCTGAAAACCCTCCATGGTTAAATCAAAAACCTACTTTTAATTTTGAACTTACACAACACGAAAAATCAGAAACAAATCCTTTACTAATTCAGCAACATTTTGCTGAAATTAGATCGGTAACATCTGAATACTCTGCAATATATACTGATGGTTCAAAGGATGGTGATAGAGTAGCGTTGGCAGCTCTTTTTGGACAGCAGGTCTACTCTGCTCGAATACCATCTGCCAGTTCGATCTTCAGTGGAGAAGTTAATGCAATACTTCTTGCCTTGAAGTTCGTTGCCTCTTCTGAAAAGAGTAAATTCATGATCTGTTCCGATTCTCTTTCTTGCCTGTTGGCAATTGAGAGTTGTAAAACTCAAAACCCTTTTATTTTAAAAATTGTTGTAATTTATAAAAGCCTTGTTGCTATTGGTAAACATGTAATTTTTACATGGATCCCTAGTCATATAGATATCCATGGGAACACAGTCGTTGACCAGGAAGCCAAGAACGCATTGGATGATCCTGTATCCAGTTGTTCTATTCCTTATACAGATATTAAACCTTGTATAGTGAAATATATTTTAAAACGTTGGCAAGATAGCTGGGACCAGTAAATTCATAACAAATTACACGAAATGCATTCCCTAGTTGGCAAGACTCCTTGTTCTTACGGTCAAAATCGGAAGGAACAGGTAGTCTTGACCAGATGTCGTATAGGTCATAGTAGACTTACTCATAGCTATTTGTTAAATAATGAGGAACGACCGGAATGTATTCCGTGTAATTCAAATTTTTCATTAAAACATGTCTTGATTGATTGTGTGGATGTTGCCGATGTTCGGCAGACATTCTACAATGCCAACAGTTTATCTAATTTACTTACAAATGTCGCAGGCGACACAATTTTGCGATTTTTAAAAGAAATTAATTTATATGCAAAAATATAGTTATATAACATATGTTCTAGATGTATGGTTTTTATATTTTTAATGTTTCTTTTATTTGTACAACCCCCTCCCAGAGGGTGTGCCGGGGGTAGAATAGGCACCAGGTTTCTCCGTCCTAGAGGCACTAGTCCTCTAAAAAGGGTCAACCCCGCGGGAACCCCGGGGTATAGAAATGGTACAGAGAGCTTCTTCGGCTTGAAAGGGCGTCTGTCGGCTGTGCGGGATGTATAAATTCACAACCAACCCGTCCTTCGGATGAGACGTAAATAATACCGAGGTCCCGTGTTGAGAGATTGCCACCCTCTTCGCACGTTAAAGAACCCAGTGTAATAGCTCATGATGAGCATTATGCTCATGATGAGTGGTCCATATGAGACCTGTTGCACTAGCAAAATTCTCCGTCCCTACCCATCACATTTCCTTGTTTCGAGTCCTGTGGCGTTTAAGTTATTCTCGTCCTGAATATAGCTGAAAAATTGCTCGTTGGACGTTAAACATCAATCAATCAATCAATCAATCAATCAATCAACCAAATTTGAATGTGAAGGATAGTACTTGTAATTTATTTTTACCAAGATATATCTTGATACATTTTAATAATAGAAAAATATTCTGATGAATGAATAGGTACAATTTGGGTTGCATTTCAGGTTTCAATTTTCATCATACAATTAAAATAGAAATCCATATGTTTTACACAGGATATGCTAAATATTATGAAGGACAAGTCCAAAATACCAAATGCATTTATTCATTGCAAATAAAATATGACAAGACAAGGTAATGAAGACAAAATAAGATATTTCTATATAAAAGATGGCACATCTTGGTCATCTTGTAACTATGGTATTAATTATTAGTGGGAACTTTAGACAACATTGATTGAAAACCAACTCTTTGTTGGTCCTCCCACAGGCGCTTGTGATATAAAATCACCCCCTCCCCTTTTTTTTTAGCTTTCTATTTACATATTTATTTTCAATAACATTTCTTTATTATTTACTGTCTTTTTACTTTATTATTAAACATGTGTATATATCCATACAATCGTGTGGTCATCTATCCTAAATGTGTCTTCTATAATACATTATTATCCAAAAAGCGGTAGAGAGGGTCTACACATGTAAGATTTGATACGGTAACATGGTTGTCAGATATTTCAGCAGATAAACAATACAAATTAATTTGTGAAGAAGGGAGCTTTTACAGCACATCTGTAAAACATGTATTTAAGGAAAATTGTTACTACGCTGATTATTAAATGCAATTGAAAACGACGATTGTATTACATCATGCATGACGTTTACTGTGACGTAACTTATCCGGAGTATTTACACGTCCGCAATCGATATTACAAAAACCTTACGTCCTTAAAAGTGTTTTAAAATTTTTTTGCATTTGTTTATTAATTTTTTTTAAATACAATAGAACAACGGCATCCCGAAGACTGATCTTGAAAAAAAATTAACAGTCAACAGACTTGATCATTAGATACGATATTTTCATATGGCAAAGAATACAGGGATTGAACGTAGCAAGAAAAATCCCATAGAACTCGGAAAAAGGGGGGTTTCTTGCATATTTGGCCTTTCAATCTATTCGCACATTAATTAAATGAATTTCAACACTTTGCCACGCATTTTTCTTGAAGAATAGGATATCCCCAATCCGCCGGTTCCTTCATTACTTGTATTAAACATCGTTATGTCGTTGTTCTGTTCGGTTTTAGTGATCACGATGCTACTTTCTCTTTAATGTGACCACGTGACCTCTGTGATTGATTCCTAATATTATTTTTTTTCATTTTGAGTAGATCATACATAATTTCATTGGTTTATGGTTTAAATGAGTAAAATTAATGCATTTTCGCGTGTATTGAACATGACGGCGAAATAGGATATACCGCACTCAAGGGGAACATGCTAACTATTACACCACCGATGCGGTACAAACGTAGGTAGATCATAGAATATTTAATTAATTTCTTTAGACGCGCTTTAAAATTAAAAATTGATATGATGTGAAGTCATATTATTCGTCGATACCATTGAATTCGGTTGTTTCGAATCATTTCCATTCCGTCAAAATTTTGTTATTTTCGTCTGCCAGATCACGTGATTTCGATGGAACTAAAGGCCCTGAGTTTCCGGTGTCAATGTACACAACAAAAACTCCAATCGATATGTGCCGTTTTAACGTTCGATTCTGAAGTTAAAAATATCTTAACATTTACTGTAAAAGACAGATATTAATTAAATTATTTTATTTGTATCAAAGACTTCAACGCAGAGACAAATAATTCTTTAAAATTAAATTTGTTTTCTTTCTTTATTTGTGGCTGTCAGCATCATGAAAGGAAAACGATCTGCCTTTATGTATATATTTCTTATATAAGACAGATAGTGGGGTACCGAACACCAGTATTTATTCAGCGGTTTCCTTGGCGTCTCCATATTACAATTACTTATAATCTACCGCATCTACGACTATGATATGCTGACGTTGTCACAGTAATAGCGTAAACACCGGAAGTCGCCTGCCTATTTGTTCAGACGTCAAGACACGAAAAAGACGGAACGTGGTCGGAATTGACATGATTCGAAACAACCGAATTGCTGTATTTGGAGGAACGACAAATTATACTGCTCCTGCAAGATTGAAATACTAATTTACACCTAATCTATATAAAATCATCATAGACGTAAGTAGTTGTCATTTTTCTCCTAAATTGTTGTTGACAAATAATCTACAAAATGAGGAAGAAAATTCACAAGAAAATTTGAAGATACCGCAGGGGTTATAAGAACCCGTAAATAGAAATATGACAGACAACACAATGGACAAAAGAAAAAGGACAAAAGGACAAACAAAGGACTACAAAGCACTACACAGAAAACTAAAGGTCGAGTAAATATTCAAATCAGTGAAGTTGTACATCAAACAAACTAAACGTTCTACACCACAGTGATTACACTTCATACATTGAATTTAGCCATTTCTGTTTGTGTTAATCTTTTTTCCGTTGTTGTCTCTTTTTCCATCAATATGAAAATCCTGTACTCGTAAATATATATATAGGGTCACAGGGGCTTGAATCGCTTTCATAGAGGTCACGCGGCCTATATACTCCTATATACTAACAAGGGATGCAACGACCAACGTAGCCAAGCCACTACCAGTTCTGTTTCAGGCTTGAAAAAAAATATTTAAAAAATCACACATTCAAACAATCTTTGTTGTCATTCGCTAGCATATTGATTTGTCGTTCCGACTAGACATAATTTTTCACAACTGCTTCACTCTAGAAGTCAGAGCACCCATGCAAACTTGAAACTTTGCTCGAAAATAGGTCACCAACGTTTTGCTATGACGCACAGTCAACGGTAACACTCCAAGAGATTATATTTTGATAGCGAAAACAAATATATTATTTTCTTAATTGAAACATTGTCAAAGCATGTAAATGTGATGTAATCATATCTATAAAATATCATTTAACATGTGTACAGTGCTATTATCTATTTTTATTTTAGAAACAATTTGTATTTAAACGTTGTACTATTCAGGGTATCATTAAACGTTGTACTATTCAGGGTATCATTAAACGTTGTACTATTCAGGGTATCATTTCATCATTGTGTTAGATTGAGGATAGGAGTTTTTAACAGAATCACGTAAGCTATTGTGTTAATGGGATTAGGGTTATGGTGTTTAGCGCCACTTTCAACAATATTTCAGTTATATCGTGGCGGTTATTGTGTTAATAGTTGATGATATTTGTAGATTTCTATGAATGTTCGTTTTGTCGAAAGTTGTGTACGATGAAACCTGTATAAACCGAAACTCCTTGAGACCAACCTTTGTGTTCGACGATTTACCACGTGACGTTACGTCAGGAGTTATCGTTCTTGACTATCGTTTATGACTTGATACAATAAACCTTCTCTTAAGTCATACTTTGTCGAACGTCGATTATTATATTAAACTTATTTTATATGTAAATTCAACAGTAGCATTTAGAAGAAATTCCACTGCAATAAAATAAACTATTAACGGGTCCTAATATACAGACGATGGTTAAAAGTATTTGCAAATTTCCAGTTTTCCCTACATATATTTATGCACAAAAAATAATCCTGGAATAGGCTCCGAGGGCGATCCGACATGTTCTGAAACAGAAATTGAAGATAAGTCCTTATCATGGAATGCAAGCAGACGAATTGCTAAGCTTGCCTATCAAACGGAACAGCTTTCTTTGTGTCTGAAATGCAAGTAAGTAGTGAGGTTAAACTATTTTTATTTGCGCATCTTTGGATAGTGTTTTCCACGTATGCTTGAAATGTACAATTCATACATTTTGTGTGTAATTAATGTAATGTATTAAGCTAAGGTCAATCTCACTCGTGCATAGGAAACCTTTTCTGTTTTTACCTTTTCAGTTTTTACCTTTTCAGTTTTTACCTTTTCTGTTATATGATCTTTGATTTACTTGCTGCCAAAGACTTTTCGTTTTTCAATATTTTGACTATGAGCGCACCTTATGAAGTTTATACCAGAAATGCTTTATATATCGAAATCCTGTATAAACCGAACTTTAAATAAAGTCCTAATTAGGGAAATTTAAATCCTAATTTAACCTGTATAAACAGAACACCTGTCTATTCTAAACACAAATTTTGGTACCAAGGAGGTTCAGTTTAGACAGGTTTTACAGTACTTTGTTCTTTATAATTATAGAAATTATCAATAATTCATTATTTACAGAAAATGCTGGCGAGTCAACGATTTAAAATGTTATTCAACAGTTATGAGAAAGAAATTGAAAGAGAAACGTCAAAGTACAAAGTTCTACGAGATCTAGATTGTTTTGTTCTGGACAACTCGATACGTGAGAGTACTGTAGGTCAACTGAGAGGACACACTCTAGAGAGTAAATGGGAGATATATAACGAGGTGAAAAAATGTGGCTTTAAGCATACGATAGTTGCCTCTTTCTCTCATATGACCCGTGTAGATGACGTATTTATCAAGCAGTTGGTTGACAGGGGTGAAGATTGTGACGGATTGTGGGCTTTTTCTGAAATTACAGAAGGTAATTATTTCTTCCACATCTGGAATGTAAGAGTTTGAGTTTTGATGTTTAACGCCACTTTCGGCAATATTTCAGCTATGTCATGGCGACACCAGTTTTAGTAGTGGAAGAAGCCGGAGTACCCGGGGAGAACCACCGACCATGGGCAAGCAACTGGTAAACTTTATCACTTGCGGCTGCGAGTCGAGTGCATCCTTTTTGTAATTTACAAAACCGGGGGCCAACTCACGCCGTATTGGTGATAGGCTTGTATGAGTTGTTAGGTAATCCAACTACCTAACTCATTGAGCCACCCGGGCCCTTCATCTGGAATGTAATCTTTGTCATGGTTCAAACTGTCTGACAAACATTTCTCTGTACTAACGTCAATCTACTTAACCTTATATATGTTTTATTTTCATTTTTTACATTTTTTTTCTTTGGCAATACACTAATATCTATCAACAGCCCGTCTTGTGATCATGTCAGGTAATCTTTCATTCATTTTTGACCGTCCAATCATATGCAAGACACTTAAATATATTGACCAATCGGACAACATCTCTTCGCGAGTAGTCGGTATTAAAAAGCATGCTCAAGGCTAATTGGTCGGTTGAAAATATGAGCCATGATATGACTCCAAACGGAATGTGTAGCTTTTCCTGTTACATTATTTAGCATTAAAATAAATAGCTTAGACAATTAAAAAAAATATTGAAATGTTTCTATATATGAATGATTTAAAAATAGAATTAATAACATCGACATACAAATAAAATAGAACCAGACTATCTAACAAGCCTGTTTTTCTGACATGATGTATACCGACAAAAAAACAAACAAATCGGACACTCATCGTCAGTGTGTTTTACTACAAATGTAGCCATGTAGTTGAAGGACTTATCAGATACATATCGTAATGACTGTCGGGTATAACTTTGTAGGAGAATCACCCAACTACCATCCCTGCAAGGATTGGATTTAACATGATTAAGTTGTGTCAGCGGAAAAGCCTTTCAACTGACTTTTATGTCAAAATCAGCCTAATTTGTCCATTTTGGTCAACAACGACAAAGTGCAAAATGCTCCAACAACATGTGACATAATACTCATTAAAACGTAACTAATCGTCTGATCTTGTAGAAAAATGCGCCTTTATTAGCTCTTCAGATGTATTTTACTTGTGTTCTATTCATAGTAACAGCAGCCATGTTGGTCAGTTGAGCGGGGTCATCGAATTAATTTTTTGAAAGTAAACACCCTAAGGTTGATTCAGTCACACTACGGTCATAATTGGCCAAATTAGCAAAGCTCGCGTGACCCTTTAGACTTGTTGAGCTAAAAATAGATTTTGTGAAATGGTTTCAAATTGTCCAACTCTAAAACTGAGGGAATGCATATTTGCTAGGAAAGAAAACAATATCTCGAGCTAGAACTCTGCAAACATGTTACCCACTATGGTAAAATAAAAATAAAAGAAAGTAACTATCAAGCGACAAAATAGTGTGTTGAAAATAAGGCACAATATCAATGGTCGTCACAATTATTCTCTCTTTTTTAGGCGCAATAGACAAAGTCCCTGATACAGAAACAATTCCTGTCGGTTTACGAAAAATGAAGGAAGTTGGCTTATATAACGTGATACTTGAAATAGATTTAGGGGATTCAACATACGATTTCAACAAGTTCACAGTCTACAAATGTTGTCTACTCTTAGAAAAATGGATTCAATGGTGTTACGACAATCTCAATAAGAATGCAAAAATTCTCATCAACTTCAGAGATATACCAGATGCCATGGCAACTGGTGCTGTGCGAGTGTTCCAAGTAGTAGACTTTCTTTGTAAATTGTCTGCCACTGAAGGTTTGTTCGGGTTGATTTTTGAAGAACCTAGAGGGAAGTCTCTTCCGGAAGAATGTGGTACATGGGCAAAGTATATAAGAAAAATTATGAATGACCATAAGTGGAAAGGACATCTTCTAATACATGTACACGAGAAATTTGGATACGGTGATGCCACAGCCTTACAGGTAAATACATGTACACGAGAAATGTTGATACGATGATGCCACAGCCTTACAGGTAAATACATGTACACGAGAAATGTTGGTACGATGATGCCACAGCCTTACAGGTAAATACATGTACACGAGAAATTTGGATACGCTGATGCCACAGCCTTGCAGGTAAATACATGTACATGATAAATATTGTTACGGTGATGCCACAGCCTTACAGGTAAATACATGTACACGAGAAATGTTGATACGGTGATGCCACAGCCTTACAGGTAAATACATGTACACGAGGAATATGGGTACGGTGATGCCACAGCCTTGCAGGTAAATACATGTACACGAGACATTTGAATACAGTGATGCCACAGCCTTGCAGGTAAATACATGTACATGATTAATATGGATACGGTGATATCAAAGCCTTCCAGGTAAATACATGTACATGATTAATATGGATACAGTGATGCCACAGCCTTGCAGGTAATTACATGTACATGATTAATATGGATACGGTGATGCCACAGCCTTGCAGGTAAATACATGTACATGATTAATATGGATACGGTGATGCCACAACCTTACAGGTAAATACATGTACATGATTAATATGGATACGGTGATGCCACAGTCTTGCAGGTAAATACATGTACATGAGGAATATGGATACGGTGATGCCACAGCCTTACAGGTAAATACATGTACACGAGGACTATGTATACGGTGATGCCACAGCCTTGCAGGTAAATACATGTATATGATTAATATGGATACGGTGATGCCACAGCCTTGCAGGTAAATACGTGTACACGAGGAATATGGATACGGTAATGCCACAATCTTGCAATTAAATACATGTACACGAGGAATATGGATACGGTGATGCCATAGTCTTGCAGGTAAATACATGTACATGATTAATATGGATACGGTGATGCCACAGCCTTGCAGGTAAATATATGTTCAAGAGGAATATGGATACGGTGATGTCACAGCCTTGCAGGTAAATATATGTACATGATTAATATGGACATGGTGGTGCCACAGCCTTGCAGGTAAATACATGTACACGAGAAATATGGATACGGTAATGCCACAGCCTTGCAGGTATTAATTTGCATTAAATATTACATCGTGTATGCGATTTGTTAATGGTACA
>MJUT01032536.1:635204-651767 GCA_002080005.1 Gigantidas platifrons
TGCAGACATTCTTAAGAGGACTTAGTTATGTCAGGTGAGCGATACAGGCTCATGTGAGCCTCTAGTTACTATGAAATATCTGTTTTGACTAATGTAACTTTTAGTTTATTTATATGACAATAGGGTTAGGGTCAGGAGTATGGTGTTTAAGGCCACTTTCAACAATATTTCAGTTATGTCGTGGCAGTCAATTTTATTGATGATTGAAACCAGAGTAACCAGAGAAATCCACCGACCTGTCGCAAATCACCAACAAACTTTATCACATAGGGTTGTGAAATCAACAGTGGGATTCAACCTCTCAAAAACAAGTTGATTTGATTTGATTTTTGGTGTTTAATGCCACTTTCAATAATATTTCAGCTGTATCATGGCTACCAGTTTTAGTGGTGGAGGAAGCCGGAGTACCCGGAGAGAACCGCCGACCATGGGCAAGCAACTGGTAAACTTTATCATATGTGGCTGCGAGTCGAGTGCACCCTTTTTTGTAATTTACAAAGCCGGGTGCGAACCCACGCCGTATTGGTGATAGTCTTGTATGAGTTGTTAGATCCAGCGATCTAACTCATTGAGCCACCCGGGCCCCTCAAAAACAAGTTGGTATAGCCACCGAGTACAAAGTGGTTGTAGCCACTGAGTATGCCATAAGGTAGATGTAAATACTACTATCTTATACTAATGGCAACAGGAGCCACCACTGATTATTTTTCACCTATCCTTATTTTCAGTGATTCCAATCAGAAGATAGATGGTCATTGTTTTAGAGTATTCGCTGCACAGTATCACCCTGAAGAACCACACCTGTTCCTGTCCGGGGGATGGGATGATACAGTTCACGTAAGTATATTACAGTTCCTATCAATTTAGATGTGTTCTGTGTTAACATTTTATCCTAGAACAATATTTATCAAGGATTCAACTATTTTATGTCAGTGTACATGTATCCCAAAAGTGCCGTGAATGAAAGCAGTTTTTTTGCAGTTTATAAAGGTTTTGGTTTGATTTATGGTAGTTAACACTACTTTCAACAATATTTCAGTTATAATGTGCCGATCAGTTTTATTGGTGGAGGAAACCGGAGAAAACCACCGACCTTTCACAAGTCAATGACAAACTCTATCACATAATGTTGTATCGTGCAGTTTATAAAGAAGAATGAAAAGATTCTATTAAGCTCAATTGACAATTATGAATTATTTTTAAAATGAATGTTAATATATGATTTTTTTTTCTAATTGTTTATCTTTTTTTCAGTATTGGGATGATAGAAAAAAGCACTCAGTACGGTAAGAATTTCTTTAACTAGAAAAAAGCACTCAGTACGGTAAGAATTTCTTTAACTACATTCACTGGTCAAAATGATATTTCCCTCTATATTTCATATAAAACCACTTAATTTCAAAACATTCACCTGAAGTCATTTCTTATCCGATTTTGATAACATTTTCACCTTTAAAAGCAGAATTGGAGTTTATTTTAATATTTTTCATGTAATTTCTCTTTTAACTTTTATTTACGAGGAGATTTATAGTATAAAACAAACGTAAATTCTCAATGTCTCAATTTTTCATATGTTATCAAAACCTTTTCATGCTTCATTATATATAGTATTATAGAAAATTAGTGATTAATTCTGTCACATTCATATACATTGTAGATCGATAAGTGGTCCACATATTTGTGGTGATGCTCTAGATATTGACCCTATAACAAAGAATCAGGTGTTAACAGGATCATGGAGGCGGAAATGTCCTCTAGAGGTACATATCTTGTTTTATTGTAAAATTATGTCAACATTTTGACACAAAAATACTGAAAACAATTTTTATGAAAGGCAGTGTCTATTCTTACAACAATTTTCAACAAATTGTTGTAAGAATAGCCGCAAATCTTATTCTTACAACAAATGATATTACGTAATCCATTCAATGAGGAAACAAATTTTTATTTAAAATAGCGATCATATATAGTTGGGTTCCGTTACGATTTGTAACTTTTTTCATATAAATTATTATTTTATGATTACAGCCTTATAATAGACGTATTTTTATATGATTTGTGAATAAAATAATTAAATAAGTTAGTTGGATTTTGTTTTATTTCAATAATAAAGAGAAAAGGTACCGGTAATTGGTTTTTCGTCATGTCTAGTTGAACAATACTCACATATCACATCATACTTAATCACAAAAAAGATAGTACATTTAATTTGTAGAATGGACGTATTGTAATAATACAAAAACATATATAGAGACATATAATGGATAGTGCTTTCAAAGACAAACTCTTCTCATCTTTTAGCGAATTACAAAATTCAATTCAAGAGTATGAGGAAAAGGACTGTGTTCAATTATATAAACGGACATCGATATATAAGAAATGTATATACATGTAGATCTACTATATAATACAATAAATATATATGATTAATTACAACATTATCTTTTTTGTTGTAAGAATAGGCTCTAGAGGCTATTCTTACAACAAATTTAATCTACAGGTAATAATTATTCGTTTCTCGTTATCTAATCCGTAATATTATTTGTTGTAAGAATAAGATTCACGGCTATTCTTACAACAATTTGTTGAAAATTGTTGTAAGAATAGACACTGCCTTTATGAAACTGTTTAGAGGTTAGGGTTAGGATTATTGGTATTTAGCACCACTTTCAACAACATTTCAGTCATACAGTTATATCAAGTGCGCTTTACCATGAGTAGGAATCTACCACACAACTTTAGCAAGAATATGAACTGACTGCATAGGTAGATGTAAATCCAATAACAATGCCATTATTGCTGTGATGACTTTGATTTCATAGAATACCTTGTTATTTAAAATACGATCTTGGTCACTTTGGCCCGGGTTACACAGAATTTTTTGTGAATTGTGATTGTGATTTTGGCCATGACTGCCCAGGTTATATGTAATCTTACAAAAAATGTTTTTCCTGTTCTAATTAAATATGTAGTAGAAATTGACAGTACAGAGTAAATAATAACATGGCTGTCTATGTGTTTTTTGTTTTTGTTTGCAGGTATGGGATTTTGATACTGGGAAGAAAATCAAAGATATACCTTCAGAGCCATTATGTCATTGTCAGGTAAGTTGTACAATTATTTGTTTCATGTGAACATAATTAATTTGTTTGAAATGCATGAGGTATGAAATTTCAGTTTGTCAATGTCTGTCTCAATCTTCACAAATACTGTTATTCTATATAAAGTTGAATCTCATTTTGTCAAACTCGGTTTACTCAAAATTTTGATAAGTCGAAATTTGTCTGAAGTCTTGTTTTAAACTTAGTGCTTTTCAACTTAATTTACTCCTCTGATCTCAAATTTCGATGTGTCGAAATTTCGGTTATCTCGAAGTAGCTTTTCAATCCCTAATGTACAAATCCATTCAAATGATGTTCGTTATGTCGAAATTATCAACTAAGTCAATTAACAAACTGTCCAGGTGTCAATGCCATGGCCTCCGGTGTTTACCGTGTCAGGTGAGATTTACTTTGATAACTGTTAATTATCATTTGTAAAGAAAACAATTGGATTTCTTCATTGAAGCCTTACAGTCATAATCATAGGAATGAAATATTATTTAATGACAACAGGATAATGAAAGATATCTTTTTATTAGTGGTCAATTACATGGTATTTATAGATTTCTATGAAAGATCGTTTTGTTGACAGTTTCGTAATATTTAAATACACGATTGTGTATGCTGTATTATGTAAAACATGATGTAATCAAATGCGTGTCTCTTTTTCTCTCGAAGTTTCCTGGAAATTATTGAAATATACAGATAATAACATATCATCAGAGAATTTTTATAATTTATTTTAAGAAAAAATTAATACTTATGCAAATGTTAAAAATATGTACAAATGATGATCAAAATATTGTAAATGATAAACAACAATAGTTTGCATCCACTTTTGTCAAACCTAGCTACCTGACAGGATAACTCGAAATTTTGCAATGGTCCCGTGAACTTCCAGATAACAAGATTCATCTGTATATATATTATTAAAAGATATCAAGCTTTCTTTTACATATATTTAATATTTATAGTATCAAAAATAATTACATGATAATTTTCCTAATATCTTTGTTTTTCAATGTGACTTTTTACAGCTTTATTGTTGTCAATGGTTGGCACAGGAGAGTATACTGTGTGGTGGTTCTGATGGTAACATGGCTAAAGTTATTAACTCTTCTTCACTAAGTGTATGTATTGTAGTTTAGTAGATAAATGATATGTTATTTTACATGTAATTTATGGCTAGATATATGGATGTGATTAACGTGAGAGAAAATCCATGAATACCTGTTTTTGTGGTCATAGTTAGTTTAAACTTAAAGTTATGGGTCGTCGTGATCATATGGTAGTTGAATTTACAACTACCTGTACAATCAGTGCTTATCACCACTAACGTTGTGAGTTTGGATCCTGCTCACAACGTTTGTCGGTGACTTGCGACAGGTCAGTGATTTTTTCTGGGTATTTTGGTTTCCTCCACCAATAAAACTGAACGCCAAGATATAACTGAAATATTTTTGAAAGTGGTGTTAAATACTATAACCACTAACCCACAGTAAAAGAAAGAGCAATAATCAGCATATCTCATACCCTTGATAGCAAAATAACCTTCTATGCTGGAGTAAAACAGTACTGTGTTGCTTTTTTAGTCTTGCCAGTTGATAAAGGTGAGGTGAAGATACCGATTTTCGTGTATTGACATTATTAAATTCGTAATTTTTTTGCATGCTTTGGCCATTAGGGCTGTATGTTTGTAATCATACATCATGAGTATAACTTTGTGTGGACAGTCAAAATGCAATATATGTCAGCAACGAACGTGTGACCCGACATTGATCTCATTTTGATAATCCTTTGCGAGTGTGTTGAATTTTTTGTTTTGTTTCTCACTAATGACAGTGAAACCAGTTTACACTGAACCTGAATATAGAACAGATTCCTGTATAAATCGAACTTTAAATAAAGTCCCAACGAAGAAAATTTTTGTTAATTTCACCTGTATAAACTGAACACCTATCTATTTGGAACACAAAAGTTTGGTTTAGACAGGTTTCACAATATATCTCATATTTTTTTTAATTTGACATAATTCTTTGGTTGAAACCAATCATATGGTTAAAAAGCAGATCACTAAATGATTACCAGGGTATTTAAAACACTCTTTTCTTACTTCGTAAAACTTGCAGAGGGTTTCCAAATGATTATTTGAAGCAAAGAGGTGAGGATTGTACACTATTCATAACAGTAAAACTTTTTATTATTATTTTATTTTCAGACAAAAGGACTTCTAACAGACCTTCCACAAGGTGTTTATTGTATAGACAATGATAAAATTGGAAATAAACCATTATTAGCTGTCGGTAGCAAAAGTAGAATATACTTGATCAAACCAGAGAAAGAATTTTGATATGATTTTAGATAGAGAGAGACTGAATGGCAGTAGCTGTGAGAAAAAGACAAATTCTGCAATATTTGTAATACATGTATATCTTATTTTATGTGAACTCATACCTTTCATAGGGGCAGTTGTTGGTCGTGATTGTATGGTGGTTAGATTTACAACTACCTGTGCAATCAGTGTCTATCACCATTAAAAAAAAGTGGCTTTAAACACCATAAACCAAACCATAGGTCCAGACAGTCAAACAACATAGAACTCATAAGATGCTGGACATCATTTTTTTTATATCAAAACTCATTTTTGCCTTTCAGCCATTTGAGTCTGGATCAATTTCTGATTAAAAACTTTAAAACCAACTTTAAAAGTATATCTGAACTAAAATTTAGTAGAAAAGTGTAAATATTTTAACTATGGTTTACGGAAAGAACAAATAATTTTTATTAGACTTCTACTCAAATGTAGCCTTTTAAAAAACGATTTATGTTGGAAAAAATTGATTGATTCAAACATTTGCTCCCATGTAGAAACTACTGTTCATTATCTGTTGTACTGTATAGGCTAGGCTAGTCTAGGACTGTGGTGTTTAATGCCACTTTCAACAATGTACTGTATAATATATGCAAATATCAGATAACAGTCTATCGATGATCTTACATACAATAACTTGCAAACTTAGCAGAAATAGTTTATTATCCAATGAAGAAAACAAGAATATTTTTAATTTTTAAAGTATCGGAATTTAATAGAAAAACCAAATGCTTTACTTTATATCAGAATTAGTGTGTACGACACGTTTTTGGAATAACCTTCATCAGGTATGCTCAGTATCGAAATATTGGAAAGCCAAATAATTTAAGTGTTTGGGAGCATGAACTCCAAAGAACTCACTTTAATGGTATACAGTACATGTCATTTCATTATAGTAAGCAGTAAGAATACATAATTACTTTTAAACTGTAACAGTTTCCACCTTGTTTACAAAGCTTTTTTACAAGAGTTATTATAGATGCTAATAACTGTTATATAGTAGGTTTATAGTACAGAAAGGGAAACATATTTATAAAAGCATCATGCTTTTTTCCGAATCCCATTCATGAAAATTTGTATTATGTTTGTAAATTATATGTGCTAATTTTACAAAATAAATATTGTTTCAACTAATAATTTCAGCCTTCTTTTCGCAGACATAATTAGGGGGTCGTCGTGGTTGTATGGTAGTTGGATTTACAACTACCTGTGCAATCTGTGCTTATCACCACTAAAGGTGTGAGTTCGTACTCTGTACATGGCGAGGTGAACTGGATACATTACGTGACAAAGTTTGTCAGTGACTTGCGACTGGTCGGTGGATTTCTCCGGATACACCGGTTTCCTCCACCATTAAAACTGACCGTCACGATATAATTGAAATATTGTTGAAAGTGGCGTTAAACACCATAAATCCCAAAAACCAGACATAATTAGAACATATTACTGTATAAATTATCTTAGGGCTGTTCCCGAATTAAATGTGTGGGGGGTCGGGAGGCACATATTTTTCATCCCCACCACCCACCAAAAAAAATTGTGAGACTCCCATCACCAATAAAAAAAATTGTAACCTAAAAACCACCACCCATAAACTTCAATTTCAAAAATTGCAATTTTTGAATCGCGTTTTTGGTTTATAGTATATGTCCCCTTGTTGTCAATATTTGTGAAGGCTTTTATCGTGTATTTTTATTGTATAAATAGATTCCACGATGAAGGGGAGGTAAATCGATTTCAATTTCTGGTGACAGGGGAGATAAACAAAAAAACGTGACATGTTTCGGATTTCTTGACGGTTGTCAACATTCTCGGTGGCGTAAAAGCGGCAGTAATTGTTTTAAAACTGAGGAAGAACCACACAAATTAATTGTGTAGGTTTTAATTTACCAACCAGGCATGCAATTTTTATTTTGATGTCCCCTACCACCCACAAAATTTTATTCATCAAAAAACCAACCACCCATATAAATAAAATAAAGCTGTTGCCCGACCCTCCCACACATTTAATTCTGGAACAGCCCTTAATGGATTTGTTTAAGTGCATTTGAGGAAAATACCGATATTTACGAAATCACTTCTGGTGTTATTTTAAAAATGAACTTGGCCGTTATACAAATGTTTTACGATGAAAATTGCTAATAAATGATGATCACTGACCACATTGAACAGGTGACCGATATATCGTATTAATATATATAGTAAAGCGCACTGGGAGAGCATGAACGTGAGCGCTTTGAACAGTTGACCATTCTACAAAGGTGACCGTTACTGTATATATTGTTCCATAAGATGTTATGTTTGATTTAGAAATAGCAATCTTAATAGAGGATATTGCATAGATGCTTCCTACCATATTTTGGATCATTTGGTTTAACGGGTTTCAGAGAAGATTTTTTAGAAATTGACCAACCAGAAACAAGAATTGCCTATGGTGGCCATGTTTGTTAAAGGTTCAAGACGAAATGAGCATCTTTATGAAGGATCTTCCATAGATGCTTCTTACCAAGTTTCTGGTCATTTGGCCAAGTGGCTTCAGAGGAGAACATTCAAATGTGAGAAGTTAATGGGCGATGGACAAAATCTCACTTGGCCTTTCGACCAGGTGTGCTAATAAGTGGCAGTTTGGTGGAATTAAAGACTAAAAATGAACCAGAAATGTTGAACAATTGCTCCACAACATTTTCATCATGTTTTGGTTTGACACATCAAGGGTTTGAACACTAGATTTTCTTCAACATTGCAGGCAATTGGTCATTGAATATTAAAGTGGCATTTGTGGTAGTGCCTACAGACAAAACTTGTGGGCGGAGCTTATCATCAAAAATCCCCGTTGGTACGAACAGCATATTTATGAAACTGTATGTTACATGACCAACGTGACCTAAAGGTCACATACCTTAGAAATTTGAACTTTCGAAATAATTTTTATACGCCCGTCTTTAAGACAGGACGTATTATGGTATACCAATGTCCGACTGTCCGTTTCACATGTCACGCTCTAACTTAAGAAACCCTTGGCCAATTCACTTCAAATTTCACAGAGTTTTTGGAATTGATGGTCTGTGAAAATTTTTCCTTTAGCCGATTTATACCGATTATGCAAATTAGGCATATTTTGATAAAAGATCACATTTAAATCTTCTCTGTAATTGCTGAACCAAATTAAACCAAACCAGGTAGGGATGGTCCCTGGGTGGGTCCCTTTCAAAATTGTATCCAACAGCCCCGTCCGCCTTTCAATATGGCTGACGTTACTAAATACTTTATGGTGAAATTTTGAATTTTCATTCCAGAGTTATGGGACTTTTATCATCAAATTGTAGGCGATTTTTCGTATGTCACGCTGTAAATTGAGAACCCCAAGACCAATTCACTTCAAACTTCGCATAGTTATTGGAATTGATAGTCTTATGGTCTGTATACTTTTTGGTGAAATTTCAATTTTTCATTCCAGAGTTATGGGACTTTATTCATCAAATTGTAGGTGATTTTTTGTATGTCGCGCTGTAAATTGAGAACCCCTTGGCCAATTCACTTCAAACTTCACACAGTTATTGAAATTGATAATCTTACGGTCAGTATACATTTTGGAGAAATTTCAATTTTTCATTCCAGAGTTATGGGAAAGAAAGTCTTTACAAATATTGTATGAATGTCGACGACGGGCGTATCATTCGCTCTTGGCGCAGCTGTTTATTGTAGTTTTTAGACTGATGAAGAATATTATTTTTGATAAGACTCAAAGTTTCGTAGGGAGGAACACTAGTGACCATGCCTGTCAAATATTTTGCTCCAAAAGTAACTGAAACTATGTATCATTGATTTTTCCTCCTCGAGATAACCGTGGTCAAAATAATGAACAATCTGAATGTTTGCTCCTATCACAGCTATTTATACCCACGAACCCGGTTTAAGCTGCATTCTATGAATGTGTTCACTACAATACAGCAAGGTAAAGGTATTTTAACATTCTGTTCTGAGAATGTGTTGTGTTATATTTCAATGAAATGGTATTTTTTTTTATTGTGCTAGATCATTGAAATAACAGTCTGCGGGTAAACATGATTTCGAGACAACCAATCTTTCCTTTTACTCTTTAATGCTGCATGCTTAAACGGGGAAACCTGACCTGGGCAACTGAGATCAAAGCCTTCATGTATTGACCATTATATAGCTGAACCAACAAGATGTTGCACGCTACGTCGTGCTAAGAATACCCCCACTCATTCATTTCTAAGTCGCACGGTAAACAGGAAGTAGATGTGCAGTAAACCTGGAAAGGGGAGTCACCATGCCAAAGCCATATATCAAATATAAAATCATTTCTTCCAGAAGAAGCTGAGATATCTGTTACGAAAGTGTGAATGGACGGACGGACGGACAAGGTGATTGCAATATAGCCCCCTCTCTACGAGTGGGGGTACAACTAGGAATCAGATTATTGCTGCATAAACCACTGATTTTTTGGGGGTCATCGAGGTCGTGATCGTATGGTAGTTGTATGTATAACTACCTATGCAATCAGTGCTTATCACCATTAATTTTGTGAGTTTGAATCCCACTCAGGCGACGTGTACTCAATACAACATTATGTGATCAAGTTTGTCAGTGACTTGCGATAGGTCGGTGGTTTTCCCTGGTTCCTCCGGTTTCCTCCACCAATAAAACTGACCGCCACGATATAATGGAAATATTGTTGAAAGTGGCATTAAACACCATAAACCATACCAAACCATTCCCAGAAAATTATTTTAGCCATTAATAATATTGAGATTTAACCATTTATTTGATGATTCACAAAAAAAAAAAATACCAACAAAATTATATTAGAAATATTGTAATTTCTCTCTCTAGAATCAGCATGTTTTAAGAGAAAAAAATCAAATAAATTATCTTCTTTACATGTTAAATTTATATCAATTAAATTTTAAGTAAAATCATCACAACCTTTGATTTGTTTTATTACCATGGAAACATTTTATACATAAATGGATTTCAATAAAAAAAAAAATACTAATATATTAAAAATGAAATTAATATTATTTGCAAACTTGATATGTTCCTGGAAAATTCTCTTTCAAAAATGACATACAAATGTAGATATGCAATTCATTGCACATGCCGCGTTTCTAGAATGTTCCTTCGTCGGGTCCAAAAGATTGAAAAGCCCAGGGCTCACCACACATAGTAAAAACAGGGCGACTTGACTTCTCTCTCAATTGACTTAAAGACAAAGTGAGGGAAAATCTGGGAGACTACCTCATGTCCCCCTTACCTTTCACAAAACGAACGTGCTGCACAATGACCTTAAAAAGGATGCAATTAACGAGTTTGGAATAAAATATTGAACCCTGTTTGGAATAAAATATTGAACCCTGTATGGGTCAAATTTCAGGAACATGGGAGCTCCTTTTACGTGAATATTGAAGAAAAAGTATAATTATTGGTGAAAAAAATACTGACTTGAAAAGTCTGACAGGGTGACTAAAACTTCGCTTTTTGACAGAAATTGGGCAATTTCATTGAAACCAAGGTGAAAAAGTCGCCCACTTCGCTTGGTTTGGTGAGCCCTGAAAGCCAAATAATACGGTTGTTTTGAATCATGTCAATTCTGACCACGCTCCGTCTTTTTCGTATCTTGACGTCTGAACAAATCGGCAGGCGACTTCCGGTGTTTACGCTATTACTGTGACAACGTCAGCATATCCTAGTCGTAAATGCGGTAGATTATAAGTAATTGTAATATGGAGACGCCAAGGAAAACGCTGAATAAATACTGGTGTTCGGTACCCCACTATCTGTCTGATATCAGAAATATATACATAAAGGCAGATCGTTTTCCTTTGATGATGCTGACAGCCCCAAATAAAGAAAGAAAACAAATTTAACTTGAAAGAAGTATTTGTCTCTGCATTGAAGTCTTTTATACAAATAAAATAATCTAATTGATATCTGTCTTTTACAGAAAATGTTAAGATTTTTGTTTAAGTTGAGGATCGAACGTTAAAACAACACTTATCGATTGGAGTTTTTGTTGTGTACATTGACAACGGAAGTTCAGTGCCAGGAGTTCCATCGAAATCGCATGATCTGGCAGATGAAAATAGCAAAATTTTGACAGAATGGAAATAATTCGAAACAACCGTATTGTAAGTCTTGAAGTAAAGGGTACATGATATAAAAAAAAATGTCTTTCCTGTTTATCATAAAATATAATAGTTCTGTTAAGATTCCTTTTTAATAAATAATTATCTCCATGTACATATATTAATATTCATGATAAGCTTTAGTTGAAATTACAAAAAACAAACAAAATCTAATTTTTTTTCTCAAAGTAATAATAAAACTACATTAAAATTCAAGAAAATTAAATTTTTTGCTTATTTAAACTAGAAAATTAAATAAAAAAAACAAAATCTTACATATATGTTAGCATTAAATTTAAAACTCTGTAGATTGTACATAACATATATAAAATTTTTGTCAAGCACAAAATTGATGGAAAAAGCAATTTCAATCAATGTTAAACAATGTTATGTCATGAGAAATAAGTTCTGTGTAAAATATGTACATAATGTTCAAGTATAAAAAAAAACATTCATTTTAATAAAAATCTGCACCAATGCATAATGTATATGAATTATACAAATATGTTCCTTATCAGTTTATATATGTATAGAATAGATTTAGTGATCTATGTTCTTCGTAACGAAAGAGTTTTCTCCCTTTACCAAGATAGGTTTGTCAGATAAAGTTGTCTCTCCTAACGAAAGAGTTGTTTCCCTTTACCAATATAGGTTTGTCAGATATTTTATGATCATTCACTCATATAGACATCTATATTATTTATCATAAAGTGTATTTATTATCAATGATAAAAAAAATGCTTTTCATTCAAAAATGGATTTCATAGCTTTCATAAAGATAATGAATTCATCTTTTTGTTCAATCTAAATCTTGGGTATTGTAAATTCTGATAGATATATATAGATAGAATAATGTCAGTTTTGAAGGTCGAGACAGATACTGTCACTGGTATCGCATGCGCAGCAAGTCAGATAGGACGAGCTGAGATACTAGTTATAATGTATGTCAAGAACTTCTAGGACGAGCTGAGATACTAGTTATAATGTATGTCAAGAACTTCTAGGACGAGCTGAGATACTAGTTATAATGTATGTCAAGAACTTCTAGGACGAGCTGAGATACTAGTTATAATGTATGTCAAGAACTTCTAGGACGAGCTGTGATACTAGTTATAATGTATGTCAAGAACTTCAAACCTGACATTATTGTTGTTATCAGCAACGTCATAATGTGTTTGATGTCACACTGACCGATAATTTCCAGTACGACAACCATTTTGTTGATACTGACAATGTCGTTAGATGAGATCAAAGGAATAGCGTCCGAATTACCGATAATTATTCATTAAGAAGTTTATTATTAGTAAAAGCTCTTGTTTAAGTTTATTATGCTCTGAAGACTTCTACAAATTAGTAAATATGAAACAAAAATGATGAAAAAATATTTCCGCAATTATTACATGTTACTCATAATTAAAAAAAAAAAAACAACTAGCTAACAATACTGAAGTGTGTCTGGTAATTGATGTGTGTTGTGTACAAATTGTCTCATAGCAATTTAAAAAATATCTATAGTTAACGATTAAAGGAATGATTGGCAAATGAAATACATAATGGAAACAATGAAATCTTTCTTATATTCAAAATTTGAAGAAAAAAATATTTGAAATACAGAATTGATTTTGTATGCAGTAGACCTTTTAAAAAAAAAATATTTAAAAATCATATCAGATTTTTGTTTTTCCCCTTAACCAGTAAACCCAGATTTGTAAAGGTTTTGAAAATTTGTTGAGGATTTATGCACCATGGTTACAGAAAATGAGAACAAAGGGGAATTTTATGTGTTCGTTTTTTTTAGAAAATGATTGCGTGGCAATCAGTTTTATTGGTGGAGGAAACCGGAGTACTCGGAGAAAACCACCAACTTGCAGCAAGTCACTGACAAACATTATCACATAATGGTGTATCGAGTACACCTCACCTGAGTGGGGTTCGAATTTACAACGTTAGTGGTAATAGGCAGTGATTGCACAAGTAGTTGTAAATCCAATTACCATATGATCATGACCAGGAAGGTCCCTTCAATTTTAAAGGGCTGAAAACATATTGAAATAAGCTAAGAAATATTCTACTGTTAAACTCGTCAACAAATATAACAATGATATGTATTACATACAAAATATTAATAAAAAAATCACTTGTACACATAATGTTTTGATAAAAATAGAGATTCATCTATAAATAGCATTCTAAAAATAGCAACAATGCTATAAATAGTACTATACAAGATACCGACACTACAAAATGGTACTAAAAATAGAATCAATCCAAATGAAAGGGGTGAGATATATTAATATGAAACAAAAATGGATTTAACATATTAACCTCTCTTATCATTAATGGGGGGTTTAAGTAACAGTATTATGTTAATATAAATCATATTTCATACTTATTTATTCTAATGCAATAGTCTGCATCTTATAAGTTCACCTCTTTTTCTTTGGGAAGAAATATGAATGTTTTCACATACTTTTGGGGTCAAGGTTATTGCTTGTTTACCTTCACCTTCAGCCATTTTCCCTCTATATCACAGTCCTCGAAATGATCATTTGAATTTACAATTGTAGCTATAAATAAAGATTGAAAAATGTACTGGTCCGAGCAAAGTGTTACTGATCTTGGGCCGGAGGAACAGTGCTCATCATGAGGACTGATATAGTGACAGACTACCAGACTTATATTCGGATGAAAGCCCAACAGATATAACAAACTCCATGGTGAAAACCCCTGCCTTGAAAACAACCACTTGAGGTGTGAACCATATCAGTGTTGTTATGCCTCTCAATTATTTCTATGGCTGTGTACTAGTATATAATAACCTTCAAGCATTCATCTAACACAAGAAAAACCAACCATCATATAAAATGTGTGAAAATAAAATAAAGTGAAAAAAGGCCTGTGGCCAAAAATGTCTTAAAGACTGGTTATTTGTCAATAATGATGATGAAAAATGTCCCCTATTAAACTATAATTTATGGTTGAAATATGTTTTAATGCATTATTAACTAATAAATACAAACTCAAAATAGGGTCTATGAGACATGTACTAAAACTTTCAATTTAAAAATCTAAGATACAAATATTACAAATTGCTGTAAATGTGACAATTTAATAAGGTTTTTAATTATTTTTTTTACATGTATAAGAGCTCAAATATTTGAATTATCAAGATATTACTTGAAAATTGCATAGTAAAAATGGATATTTTGCAAGGTTATATTTTTATGTTACTAGGATTTTTCTTCCTAACAAAATTTCTCCTATACAGTCTTGATTTTTCACAATACATGGGAAATTGGACTTACTTCCATATTACACAATATTTAAAGCAATTTAATTAAAATTAGATTTTCACTGTATATTTTTCTTTATTTCATTTTTCAGCTATACACTAAAATCTAATGACATCCTGCATAGGGTCATGCCATGGTTAAGATATTTTACCGACCAATCGGTGACGAGTCTATCAATTCTTGAAGTATTATAGCCAAACACATTTAAAAGCTGTTGTCCGATTGGTGAATATATTCAACTGTCTTGCATATGATTGGACAGTCAAAGATGAATGAAAGGTCAGTTGACATGACCCGAAACGTGATGTCATCAGATGTTAGAGCATCTCCAAAAAAATTAAAAATATAGACAGATACAACAAACATCAAATTTTCATTAGATTGTATTCAAAGTACATATGACATAACTATAAATGCTTTGCATTCAATTGAATTATACAATACATTTGTATTGTATAAACTTTTATTGTCAAAATTTGTATTTCAGCAAGCTTGGCACACTTTTATACAGCCATATTCAATTTTACACATTTTGTATAATAAACACCAACAAAACGATCAATCGGAATCCTCATAGTTAGGGTTATTATACATGTCAGCAAGTTTTGCGAATTTTGGTCCCCATTCATTCAAATAATCATAGTCTTGATCTCCTCCCGATGTGGAAGTATTCAACGAACTCAGGGAACCTGCGTCACTACCTCCACCCTCGTAATCAAATTCTTTCATCGTGTCGTGCGGTGGAGCACCTGAATCATCATTTGCATCATCTAATCGATCTCCGATAAAATCATCGATGCCTGACCCTCCTGGTGGTGGTGCTGAAAAAAATATTGTGAAAAATATTACAAAATAATTAAATCTAAATTATTGAATATGCAGAATTTTTTTTTTATCTGATTGGCTCAATTGTATAGTCACATGATAATAAAAAAAAATTCACTGTACACAGAAAAGATATTGTTTATAAAAATATTTGATTTTTAATGGGTTTTAGAGCAATTACATCTTGCCTTAAGACACAATTAATTTCTCATTAATTCATTGGTTATGGATTTTCTCCATAATGTAGAAAAAGAATTAATTTGATTCAATAGGTACAATGTAAAATTTGAGGTAGCGAGTGAGTGATTGTTGTTTAACGCTAACTCAGCTATATCATGGAGAGAACAAGTTAATTTTAATGAGATGATGATGAGGTCCGCTTTGTACTAGACCAACACCCTTAGTTGGATTTTTTATAGTGTTAGCTCACTGAAACAATAGTCCACGGGTAGACATGTCGCCCCACTTGGACACATTATCCTGATTCCAAACAAACAAGTCTTTGCTTTTTATCCTTAATGCTGCATGCTTAGCGGAGAAGAAACACCAATTTAATAGTCTTTGGTTTGATCCGATTGGAGCACTCGAGGCGAAAACGCTAACCATTACACCACCGATGCGGGAAAGAGGTATCATATACACTCATTATAATTAAGGGTACTGTTGGGCCGATGATCGGTAATAATAGAAAGTTGATCGTTTTGTTTAGATATATTTCACTGTATCATGTTATCTTTCACACTTACCACCTCTATTCAAATGATCCACTCTTACAGGTTTATCAAAATGTGAAGGATCTGGAAGTCTGCCAAATCCTGTTATGT
>MJUT01032536.1:720196-730825 GCA_002080005.1 Gigantidas platifrons
CGGTAAGTTCATGGAAAGAAAAGAACGTAACGCTGAATGAAAAACATCTGCATGCCAATTAACAATCTTTATTTCAGCTATGTTTTACAAAATTTTCACAAAAAAGTATACATATGAAATGTTATTATCTTCAAAAACGAAAAAGTCTTTTCAAAAATGATTTTTTTAAAGCAAGTTAAAAAATATTCCTAAAGGAACAAAATGTCCAGTTGCAACTTGACGTAAAAAAAACACGAAGTATAAAACTTTACACATTCGAAACTATATTTTTCGCTCATAATTTTCATGCTAAATCCAAATAGCAAAAACGTTCATTTTCATGAGCTTAACAAACTTGATTTCTGATAAAAATTACGATTTCTACGTAAAATTGTAGCAGGTTACCCAATTTGTCGAGTAAACGTTTTTTCTTATCAACGGCAAAATAACGTCGCGCTACTACTATATTTTTCTATAGTTTTCTATTAAAATTAAAACAAATAAACAACAACTAAAAAAAGCGAAGCTAAAAACAAACAAACGATATCAAAACTTGAAAAGCAACAAACAAAAGAGCGAAAACAAGATACAAAATATTCCAAACCTGAAAAAAACCCGATGTGTTTCGAAGAATTTGAATTTGAATTTGAACTTGAATTGAAGCGACCCTAATTAAAAATGAATTCATGACCATAATTTTTCTGTGTGTCATTTTTGAACAAGCATTGCAAAAAAGAATGTGTACATTGTAGAAACTATAATTATACAATAGTTTAAAAAATAAATCGCGAAATATAATTGATTTATATGAAAATTAAAAATGTGAACTGAATTATTTTTATTTTTATTTCACTAGATTATACATAAGATATTACGAGAAATTTTCAAGAATACAACGTGTACAATCAATCAATAAACAAACAGAATACATGATAATCTCGTTTTAGAACAAGATATACTTTAAAAGACAAAATAATAAAGTACAGTCACATAACATAAGCAATAAATACATACAAAAAGGGAATATAAACAAACAAACATTGAAATAAACACCTAAAGGAAAACACCAACAACACAAATATATACAAGCAAGCCAAAATAAAATAAAAATCAATAAAAACAAAAGTGAAATGAAGAACAATACATCAAAACACACCCACACCACCAAACCCACGGTATGCAAACACAAACAAGGAAGGGAAAAAATGAAAAAGAAGACGCGAAACGTTCTGTTCAACGTTAATTATGTGTAACGTCAAGTGTCACCAACATCGCGCGTAACGTCTATGCATTTTTCCAATACGGGATACAGATTCATTACTTTAAGGATATTCGTTGATCCCTCCTTATTGTTTTTTGAAGTCTATATGTAGCTGCGGCTTGCAATTTCTCAGTATTATATTTAGAACAATAAAAAAGTGCATAGCTAACAAGAACGATTTTTTGTTCAGACAGTTATAATACTGTCGGTTCCTCTATATAGGGTACATGGTTTCAAAGAAAAACAATTGAAGGCGTTTTTAAACGGATTTTGATTATTTTTTAAGCAGAAGACGTAGCTAATTTTGTTTCGGTTAGTTTTCATTTTATGTTGATTTACACTTTAATTTTTTCAAATCCAATTTACAATGTATTTTCTAATAAAAGTGGAATCATAAAATAACATCACGTTATTTAAACCACAGGAAAACATAAAGTGGAGTCGGTTACCAGTTATCTTATACGTTAACATTCCTGTTATTTATATTTGAAGACCTATACATTTCATGGAATAGGTATCGAACGGAAAAGAGGGTTAAATATCTTAAGATTACAAATTAACCGTGTGATCACACACACCCTGTACATTTTTAGAATAGTACTCCTTCCTATTAACAAAGGCGTATTCGTAGTCTAAGGGTGGTGTCTGTATTTTAACATGTGTGCAGTCAATTGCCCCTACAACGCCAGGAAAATGGACAATGTCATAAAACCCTGTTTTAATTATGTTCCTCTGAACATCTGTAGAGGGCCAGGTGATATATTGTCCAGCTATATCAAACAGAGCATTAGAGACATCTCTCACTGCTCTCGAGACACTTGATATCCCATTGTATCACCAATTACTCTCATCGCACTCCCTGATGCAAGGTATCTCAGGGCAAGCTTTACTTGTATGTCTACTGGTATGGCATGTGACCTAAGAGTTGGTCTGCACAATTGTGGCTCTATAAGATTAGCTATGAATTGAAGATTTTCAATAAAAAATCTAAATCTATCCCAGAATTCTCTATCATCAAAATCCAACTCAATATGCCGATACACTCTTTCTTTTTGCTGTCGTCTTGCCATATTTAACCAATGGTTAAATATTTATATGGCCAAAATAGAGGGTTTAACTTTATCCACTGGATAATATTAGTTATCTTGGTGTAATCAGGGGTGTACATAATTTTACACCGGTGTAAAATTATGTACACCCCTGATTACACCAAGATAACGAATTTATTTCTGATGAAGCTTTCCTTTACTTCTTGTTATACCGGGGTGTAATACTGAATTTTTTTTATGTGTATCCAACAACATTTTACATGTTTTAGGATCAAATGGTTTAGCTGGGGCGGGGTGCTATTTACACCTGGATAACTAACCAATCAGGTAGCAAGATTCTTGCTTCATAAGAAATAAGTCATTTTATCCAGTGGATAAAATTTGAGTAGCAAAAAATAACCGGTGGTTAAGATTTATCCATTGGATAACTAGATTTAACCAGTGGATAACACTAGCCAATGTTTTGAGCAACCCAGTCCAGGTAATCCCTAAACATCTATGTAAAATCTACCTTAAGTCTATTGATCCTGAGAAAGAATTACGTTTCAATATATATTACAATTTATCAAGTATCTTACATGTTTAACACTGAAATGTAATACATGGTGGTAAAACAATACATCGAATGTATAATATCTCTAAATATACAAGACAAAATGCGTTTTTAACGGAAATAAGTAATGAATAGTGTCTTTGAATAGACGAAGAATTAAAATATATGACACCATTATGAAGAGAAAGTTTAAACAGTGATGGTCATGAATTCCACCAATGTAAACCAAACTAACGATCACCTCTCATTGTAATCAAACTCACTGAACACAAAAAAAGAACACAATGTATGACGTTGGGAATCCAGGTCCTGGCTTGGAACAACCACAAAAACATGTCGGGGTTAAACCGGTTAATGGGACCCCGACTCTCTCCTCGTAATACCTGGATCTCTAATGTAAATGTAAAAAGAACTCATGTATTCACGACAGGGTTAAAACGTTTAACCGAAGCAATGAAAATGGTATTGAAAAAACTTGTCATTATTGATAGCTCACAATATATGACATTAATACATACTGTGAAAGCACTTTTATTCGTGGATGTCAATTTTCGTGGTTCGAGTAAACTTCCTGGGATCGTGGGTTCCTATATTCGTTGTTTCATAATTGGCACAAAAATAATATGGATATTTTGAATTTCGTTGGACCTCATAATTCGTGGTTTTAATGAAACACGAAATCCACGAAAATTGGCACTGCACGAATTATAAAATCTAACAGTACGTCATATGTGGACATAGTCTCAAGATATCTCACATTAACCTTGAACGAAATTAGGAAAGATGATGCTAACTTATACTTCAAAATAATAAGTAAGATTGAATGACATTTTAACTTACAACAATCTTGAAGATAACAAAGTGGTAATCAGAAGGTAAATCGATATAATACAATGGCATTATAAAGGACACACCATGGTCGACAAAATAACACAGAGAAAACTGTAAAACTGAGCAACACGAACCCGACTTAAAACCGAGTTGAACCTAGGTGCTCCGGAAAGGTATGAAATTTCAACTGCACTTGTGACACCCGGCGTGTTATTGTCGTTAGACATCTAGTAATAAGTCAATAGAGTAAAGAAGGATGGGGCTGTGGCTACAATAAACGGAACACATTCGTGGTCATCTGTGAAATAGATCAAGACATTCCGTAACTGTCATGTCATAATTGCGATTCTAACTTGACGTCCTTCATTGGCTATATAAATAATACAATGATAAAACTCACGATATATTTTAATTTGCTCATGCGTATTGACGAACAAATTACAAACATCATTCCCTAGTGAATTTATGTATTTATACAGCACTGTGGTGCATAACAAACATAAAATTGTCCGTATTGTTTTACGAATATTTTTCCGGAATAAATATACTTATAAGACAGCCATCAATGGACTTTGACTTTTGAAATTTAACATCTTCCGTTGAAGTCGTTTACAAGGAACGCTGATGACATTAAAACACATGGCTACCGATTTATTTTACGATTTTGTGAGCATTTTACTTGTTTAAGTTGCTAAATTCAAAATGCCATTACATTGGAAAATATCAGTAACTTCATAACATCAGTCTATTTATACATAAAAGAAAAACAACTGTAAACATGAAGGTTAGTGAATTTTGTTATGAAATGCATTTTCATTACTGACTTCCACTTACACAAATAAGTTAGATTTTTCCTACTAGAATCGAAATAATTCATGGAAATCACAGTTTGTACCACGTTATAACATGGATAACATTATTTTCGTTGCATTTTATCCCTCGCTTTCGCTCGGGATAACATTTTTACGAAAATAATGTTACCCATGTAAAATCTGTATACAAACTCTGGCTTCCATGAATTATTTCTTAGCTATAAAGCGTTCGAAGTGATTAATTCAAATTAACTACTAGGAACTCTTGGTTCAGTGGCTTCGTTGTAAGTAGTAGCCCTCTAGCAAGGCAATTCTGATAGAAACCACAAGCTATGGAAAAAAATTGAAGATACCATAGTGGTAATCAGAAGCTGTAAAACGAAGATAGACAGACGATGCAATGACCAAAAGAAAAAGACACAAAGACAAACAATGATCTACAAGACATCACACAGAAAACTAATGATTGAGCAACACGAATCACATATCAACTAAGAACTTCATATGAAGGACCTGCCGGTGTGTTGCTTCATATAAATGTAAGGTTCACAATAGGAAAAATGAAATACAACATATGTTCTAGAGCTTGTGGTTCCTATTATGATGTCCTTTATAGATGGTGGCTGCAAACAAGGAACATACTGGACCTAAAGTTCGTATTGGGCAAATTGAAGTCATCACTTCAAACGCTTTTACAGTCGCCACCTTGATTTGGTTAAACATTACGGATATCTTTGTCACAAATGACCACGGATACGATTAATTTGTCGTAATCGCAATCGGATCCGTTCCTCATTCATTCTTTACAACCCGGTTTGCAACAAGTGTAACATGTAGGGTCTAACTGGTGGACTGGTGGAGCAGGACATGCTTACCTTCGCGGAGCACCTAAGTTTACCCCGGTTTTTTTTTGGATTTGTATTGTTCAATCTTTAGTTTTCTATGTATTTGTTGGGGATCATTGTCTGTATTGTCTGTCCTATTTCGGTTGACCATTGTATTGTCTGTCCTATTTCGGTTGACCATTGCATTGTCTATCCTATTTCGGTTGACCATTGTATTGTCTGTCCTATTTCGGTTGACCATTGTATTGTCTGTCCTATTTCGGTTGACCATTGTATTGTGTCCTATTTCGGTTGACCATTGTATTGTTGTCCTATTTCGGTTGGCCATTGTGTTGTCTGTCCTATTTCGGCTGACCATTGTATTGTCTGTCCTATTTCGGTTGACCATTGTATTGTCTGTCCTATTTCGGTTGACCACTGTATTGTCTGTCCTATTTCGGTTGACCATTATATTGTCTGTCCTATTTCGGTTGACCATTGCATTGTCTGTCCTATTTCGGTTGACCATTGTATTGTCTGTCCTATTTCGGCTGACCATTGTATTGTCTGTCCTATTTCGGTTGACCATTGTATTGTCTGTCCTATTTCGGTTGACCATTGTATTGTCTGTCCGTTTGTTTTATTTGCGGCTTTTGATTACTACTAGGGTATCTTCATAGTTTTCTTGATTAAAAAGTTTACATGTAGACATGTAGTTCTCAGAACACAGTGATATTGTCATAAACCAGAGGCTCTCAAGAGCCTGTATCGTTCACCTGGTTATAAAAAGAACCAATTGGTCCTATGTAAAAACTATGTCATGCAGTGGTAGTCATCTTGGAATTCCGATCAACATAAAACACACAAAGTTTGTAGAGGACCTTCAAATGATTGATGCACAGTTTAGGTTCAATCAGTGCAATAGCTTCAGAGAAGAAAATATTTCTGTATTTTCCCATATGGTCCTGTGTTAATACTATGACCTGTGGTGGCAACCATCTTGGATTTCGGATCAGCATAAAAAACCCAAACTTTTTAGAGGACCTTCAAATGATTATTCCTGGGCAGTTTGGTTTCAATTGTCCAAGTGGTTTAACAGAAGAAGCGTTTTGGAACATTTTTCCGATAGGGTCCATTATTGAGAGAGTTCACCAAAAATTTTGTAAGCTTCTTTTGCATGTAAAAACATCCACACCAAATTTTATGGTCTATGGGGAATTGGGTCGATATCCAATTGACATTGACATTGAAGTTCGTATGATTTCATATTGGTCAAAACTCATTTTAGGAAATCAATCAAAAATTTCATCATTTTCATACAAACTATTGTACATAAAAGATTTTCAAAATGACAATTTTACATGTGCTTGGTTAGATAAAATTCGTTGTATTTTAAATGATTGTAGTATGTCATATATTTGGAACATGCAGAATTGTATTTCTGATAAATGGTTGAAATTAGTAGTTAAACATAATTTAGTGGATCAATTTAAGCAAACATGGACTTCAATGATTGAAAATTCACCAAAAGGGGATAATTATAAGTTATTTAAGCATGATTTAAAATTTGAAGATTATTTGGATGTATTAGATGATAAGGGAAAATTCTTACTTGTTAAATTTAGGACTTCAAACCATAGGCTACCGATAGAAGTTGGGTGTTGGCGTAATATAAAAAGGGAAAATCGGATTTGTAACCTGTGCATCGGAAGAAACTTAGGTGATGAATTTCACTATCTATTTGAATGTCCATCTTTGTCAAAAGAACGTAAGAAGTATTTTGAACCACACTTCATAAATAGACCAAATATACTCAAGTTTTGTAATCTGATGAATTCAAAATCAGTTAGCGTTTTATGTAATGTGTAAATATATCAGAATTGTAAATATGAGGGTATGTCCTCCAGGTTGACCCACCTTCTATCTTCCTTTCAATGTAATAATATGTGTTATATTGTTGTTATCTCTGTACCTTTGTAAAATTTGTTATGAGAAATAAAGATATAACTAAGTCCTGCTGTAGCCGCCATTTTGAATTTCATATCGGAACAAATAACTTAAGTTTATAGAGGACCATCCAATGAACATTCATGTACAGTTTGGCTTTAATCATATTTGTAGTTTCTGAGAAGAAGGCATTTGATCATTTTCCCATAGGTTCCAATGTTAAACTAAGTCCTGCCGTAGCCACCATTTTGAATTTAATATCGGAACAAAAAACCTAAAGTTTGTAGAGGACCATTCAATGAACATTCATGTACAGTTTGGCTTTAATCATATTTGTAGTTTCAGAGAAGAAGGCATTTGAACATTTTCCCATAGGGTCCAATATTAATATATTTCCTGCAGTGGCGGCCATCTTGGATTTCCGATCGGCATACAAAACCTACATTTTGTAGAAAACCTTCCAATGATCATTCTTGGTCAGTTTGGTTTAAATTGTCCAAGTGGTTTCAGAGAGGAAGCGTTTTGAGACACTTTTCCCATAGGGTCCAATGTTAAACTAAGTCCTGCTGTAGCCGCCATCTTCCATTTTATATCGGAACAAAAAACCTAAACTTTGTAGAGAACCATCCAATGAACATTACTGTCTAGTTTGGATTCAGTCTGATTTGTAGTTTCTGAGAAGAAGGCATTTGAACATTTTCCCATAGGGTCCAATGTTAATTTATATTCTGCGGTGGTGGTCATCTTGGATTTCCGATCGGCATACAATAAACCCAAACTTTGTAGAGGACCTTCCAATAATCATTCCTGGGCAGTTTGGTTTCAATTGTCCTAGTGGTTTCAGAGAAGAAGCGTTTTGAAACATTTTTCCCAAAGGGTCCAATGTTAAACTAAGTCCTGCCGTAGCCGCCATTCTGAATTTCATATCGGAACAAAAAACCGAAAGTTTGTAGAGGACCATCCAATGAACATTCATGCACAGTTTGGCTTTAATCATATTTGTAGTTTCTGAGAAGAAGACATTTGAACATTTTCCCATAGGGTCCAATGTTAATATATTTCCTGCAGTGGCGGCCATCTTGGATTTCCGATCGGCATACAAAACCTACATTTTGTAGAAAACCTTCCAATGATCATTCTTGGTCAGTTTGGTTTAAATTGTCCAAGTGGTTTCAGAGAGGAAGCGTTTTGAGACACTTTTCCCATAGGGTCCAATGTTAAACTAAGTCCTGCTGTAGCCGCCATCTTCCATTTTATATCGGAACAAAAAACCTAAACTTTGTAGAGGACCATCCAATGAACATTACTGTCTAGTTTGGATTCAGTCTGATTTGTAGTTTCTGAGAAGAAAGCATTTGAACATTTTCCCATAGGGTCCAATGTTAATTTATATCCTGCGGTGGTGGCCATCTTGGATTTCCGATCGGCATACAAAAAACCCAAACTTTGTAGAGGACCTTCCAATAATCATTCCTGGGCAGTTTGGTTTCAATTGTCCTAGTGGTTTCAGAGAAGAAGCGTTTTGAAACATTTTTCCCATAGGGTCCAATGTTAAACTAAGTCCTGCCGTAGCCGCCATTTTGAACTTCATATCGGAACAAAAAACCGAAAGTTTGTAGAGGACCATCCAATGAACATTCATGCACAGTTTGGCTTTAATCATATTTGTAGTTTCTGAAAAGAAGGCATTTGAACATTTTCCCATAGGGTCCAATGTTAATCTATGTCCTGCGGTGGCGGCCATCTTGGATTTCCGATAGGCATATGAAACAGAAACTTGGTAAAGGACTTTCCAATGATCATTCTTTTATAGTTTGGGTTCAGTCAGTTCATTAGTTTCAGAGAAGAAGATCTTTGAAATTTCAGCCAATCAGAGCATATTATTGGCCCTGGCAGCCATGTTGAATATTCGACTGGAACGAAAAACAGAAACTTTGTAGAGGACCACCCAAGGAACATTCCTGCTAAGTTTGGTTCCAATTGGCCCAGTGGTTTCGGAGAAGAAGCTTGAAATGTGAAAAGTTTAGACGACGGACGACAGACGACGGACGCCAATAGTTCACCTGGACCAAAGGTCCAGGTGAACTAAAAAAAGAAGAAATCACACTGGAATCCATAGGAAACTTAAGCTACTAAGTCACTAGCAAGATTGTCTGTCATTTTTCTAAAGCTTGTTTCTGATTGACAGAACAAAATACAACCTTAATGATATGTTATACTATAGAATAACTTCTAAGCACATTATAGTAGCAATTAACGCTGCCACAAGTCAATGCAGAAATAAAAAAAAATAAAAAAACCCAACTACAATCCATGTAATACGGATTTGTTAACTGTTATAAAAAAAACATTTTAAATCTCTGACTGATCAACATTATTATGAACCTAACGCTTATTTTCTTCAACACCTACATATAATTCCTGTTTCCTCTACCTGTTGATCAAATTACAGTCAAACCTGCATTTGGTTTCACCTGTATTTTAAGGTCACATTTTCTTGTCCTGGCTTAGAAACTTGTATATGAATTGAACCTCTTTCAAGAGGTCCCCTGTCTCATAAGGCCACATGTTCTCTGTCCTAAAGGTGACCCCTGAATACAAGTCTGCATGTACTTACACTTCAGGTAATATAACTTCGAACATTATATTGTAATTCACCATGTTTACGAGGTTACGTATTAACTAATTTATCAGTTTTAGAGTACCCCATTAAAATTCAATTAAATATCTATTAAAAGATGTTTGGAATTTAAGTATATAATTATATTATACAGAGACACAAACATTAATGTTACTCTAGATGTAAATATTTTATCCATTTATAGATTTATAGATAATTTAATGTATAAATACTTTTTTGAGTGATCGATTGTTGACTACCGACTAATGAGCAATATCATGGCTATGATGTTTAGCGCCACTTTCAACAATATTTCAGTTATATCGTGGCGGTCAGTTTTATAGGTGGAGGAAATCAGAGTACCCGGACAAGACCACCGACCTGTCACAAGTCACTTACAAAACTGTATCACCTAATGTTGCACCGAGTACACCTCGCCATGAGAGGGATTCAAACTCACAACGTTAGTGGTGATAGCCACTGACTTAAAAAAAAAAAAGAAAGAAAGACAATTGATGAGTAATGTAAATTATTCCACATAAAATTTAATATTTTTTTATTGTATTAATTACATATTTTATGTTTATTTTGAGAATTTATCTTGTCTGTTACGTTCTCGCCGATGTATAATCATCAGTATTGATGGAACATCGTATAAAGTAGAAGTAGAAGTAAATTAGAATCATTTAAATCGTCCTTTAAAACAATCATTGATGTACCTTTTTAAATATTCATCTTAATTTCATTACTTTC
>MJUT01032536.1:732656-743966 GCA_002080005.1 Gigantidas platifrons
TTTTTTTTACTGTTTCTAAATTTTACAAAAATCTTGTGTAATGAGCGTTGACAGAGATGTTGTGTAGCGTAGCAGGAACGACAACTCTGGATAGAGAATGCCTTTTCGACTGGTATCCATGTTTAGTGGTAAATGTAAATGTTTTTGCATTGGGAGCAAGCATACCAAATGTTTTAAACATGATAGCCAAAAATCGGTTTAGGTTACCAGTGGCGTTAAATATATTCACATACAAATGTTCTATTCGAAAATATCTGTATCTGTATGTATACGTCGCAGATTCCCTTTTGGGCTATTATGTGACGGGGTGGTCTGCGCGGATCTAGTCACGCTGACTGAGAATCTTCAATTTGAAGTTCTCAGTTTTATTGACGCACACTATTGAATCTTCAAGATGGTTCCAATCTATTGTGCGTACAAATAGTGAGTTTCTATATTGTTCAGTCTTGCTAGGTGGTACCACTGTTTCTCACTTGATTGTCTATGATATTTTTGGTAACACAGTTTTTGTAATTGGTGGCTCTGATTTGCCTTTTTGGGCGTTGAAATGTAATCAGATCGTCTGGAGGAAGCGCCGGTATCTGCCCCTCAACCACTTTGAAATAGAAAATTAGCCGTTGTTGTTGGCGTCTGGTTTGTAGTGATGGTAATTCGAGGTCCTTAAGCATCTTAGTAAGGCACCCCTCTTCTCTTGATTTATAATCCTTTGTAATAAATCTAGCACCTCTTCTTTGTATGGCTTCTAATTTGTTAGTTTCTTTTTGGGTGTAAGGATCCCATATTATTGCACCATATTCCATGATGGATCTTACAAGTGCTATGTATGCGGTCTTGCGGCATTCTCTAGGGCAATGTTGTAGGTTTCGCCTGAGGAATCCGAGTGTGGAGCTTGCTTTGTTACAAACGTTGGTAATTTGCTCTTTCCATTGAAGGTCTTCCTGTATTTGTAAGCAAAGATACGGATTTGATGATACATGTTCCAGTATGTGGTCGTTTAGACTGTAGAACTGGTGGCTTTTCTTTTTGAGGCTTAAGATGTAACATTTTTTTGCATTGAAGCGCATACCCCAGTCGGCTGCCCATTTTTCTAGTGATTTGAGGTCTTCCTGTAGCTTATTATGATCCTTTTGGCTTTTTATTTCCCTGTATAATAGGGAGTCATCAGCAAATAGTCTGACTGATGAATTGACTGCATCTGGAAGATCATTTATATGGCACAGAAAGAATATTGGTCCTAGCACTGTACCTTGGGGGACCCCGGATTCTACTGTTGCACCATTTGAATGTTCGCCTTCTATTTGAACTCGCATTTTTCTCTCCGTGAGGAACGACGTAAGCCATTTGTGAACGTTTCCTCGGATTCCATATTGGTGGATTTCATGCAGGAGTCGATCATGTGGGACAGTATCAAAAGCTTGGGAAAAATCCAGGATCGCAATGTCTACCCAATTTCCTTTGTCATATGATTGTAACATGTCGTGGATTGTAATGGCAAGTTGCGTTTCGCATGAATATCCGGATCATCATAACATAAATAAAAATAGTAAACAGATGAAGTTCAAAAACATACAATGACACCCAAAAAAATCCACAAAAAACTAAAGATTAAGAACCTCATAAATAACCGGGGATGAACTAAGGTGATCAGGAAGAGCGGGAGATTCTTGCTCCACTGGTGGCACCCGTCGGGTTACTCTGATTAACTTATATAGCCCAAGATATGGACATTATTGGAATTTCATACTACTAGAGAACTATACATTATATATTTTTTAACATGACATGAGCCATTTCTTTTGTTCTCAGCTGTACAATAACTAGCTTATAACACACCTTAACGGTGCTATAACTACCTCACTTACACTGCACAGTTCAAATGTACTTTTAAGGAACTACTTTAAATTTCAGCTTTGTTGATTCTATTGCTACTACAGAATTTTGCTATACCTGATCTTATTTGAATTATTAAAAAATAGTAGTACACATATTTGAATAAAATTGATTAATAACACATTTAAAAAAAAAGTGTTTATATTTATTTAATGGGCCTTATTTTTTTATATTTTTTTTTTGCTTGTTTTTTTTGTTTTGTTTTTGTTTGGGGGGGGGGGGGTCAGGACAGGATGCTGTTTATTTCCAAGATTATTATAACCTTTGAACAGTTTTAAAATAGTCGTCCCAGTACAACTTTTGCATCCTGTAATGTACGATTGCTGAAATATTTAAAACTTGCCTGTTTTGTCCTAATTTTTAGGTTGTATGTGATTCAACATTGTTTTTCAAATACACTTCCATGTTTGCAGTTGCTAGTAAACCCGCAAGTGTGACCAGACAATTTTTTTTCACGGGAAAAGACTGATGATGCCATGTGTTAAAATACTTATTGTCCAATCGAATCGGTATATGTTCAGTTATACTGCACAGCTTTGGTGACCCTTGACTCGACCTCCTACGTCGTTCGGGTAAGTAGGGTCACCCAAGCTGTGCAGTATAACTAACATATACCGAATAGATTGAACAATAACTATAACTTAAAATATGTTTATATTTCCAACAAAAAATTAACAGCAACATCACAAATAATAACAAAAGGTGTGTATTGTTGTTGTTTTTTTTTATTAAAATAGAAAAATAGACTTTCTATGACAATAAATAAGACAGTATTGCTGAAAACAAACCATACTTATAGTAAGCCATATATCAAAACACTTCATATGAAAAATTATTTTCTTTGAATGACAGTACATTTTGTATCAAAATATGGATTTATAACAGTACTGAATATTGAACTTGTTTGGTTGGTTTACATCATCTTATATTATGGCTGATTGAAAAAAATGTTTGTATTTTCACCCGGAGGGGTAGAGGGGTATACCAGCCTATGCATACGGCTATAGCCGTATAGGCATATCATGTGATCAAATGAAATTGCCACTCGCCTTCCAGTTCTAGTATTGGTTTTCTCTCCTGCTGCAGCTTACCAAATCGCGAATCATTTCTTTGTGATGGTCGGTAAAATAAATATGTTCATCCATAATTTTTTTTAGAATGGAATTGGAATGTCATCGCTATATGACGTAATGGATGCCACCGTTTTTAAAGAATTTTATTATACAACCAGGGACTCCCAGGAGTCTGTAATCGCTCACCTGGATCAAAGCTGCTTTCAATAACAACGCAACTGCACTGTGGTGGCCATCTTGGTGGGAGAGCACGACTGCCGGACACAATTTTGGAAAAGGACCATCCAATGACTATTCCATCAAAGTTTGGTTCTAATTGAGCTACTGGTTCCAGACAAGATGGTTTTTATGTGCATTTCCCATATGGTCCTATGTTAAGCTAAGTTCGGCTGTGGGGGCCATCTTGGTCAAAGGGCAGAACTGCCGGACACATTTTTGGAAGAGAACCATCCAATGACTATTTCATCAAAATTTAATTCTTCTTGAGCAAATGGTTTCAGACAAGAAGATTTTTATGGGAATTTCCCATAGGGTCCTATGTTAAATTAAGTTCGGCTGTGGCGGCCATCTTGGTCGGAGGTCTGAAATGCCAGATACAATTTTGGAAGGGGACCACCCAAGGATCATTTCAGCAAATTTTGGTTGAGATTGGCTCAGTAGTTTCTGAGAAGATTTTTTTTTAATTTCATCCCCCATTTTTTCTATTTTTAGCTTGGCGGCCATCTTGGTGGGAAGTCGGGATCACCGGACCCAATTTTGGAAGGGGCCATCCGAGGACCATTCCACCAAAGTTTGGTTGCAATTGGCCCAGTGGTTTTTCAAGAGAAGATTTTTATGTGAATATCCCATAGGGTTCTACATGTATGTTAAGCTAAGTTCGGCTGTGGGGGCCATCTTGGTCGAAGGGCCAAACCGTCGGCCACATTTTTGGAAGAGAACCATCCAATGACTATTTCATCAAAATTTAGTTCTTATTGAGCAAATGGTTTCAGACAAGAAGATTTTTATGGGAATTTCCCATAGGGTCCTATGTTAAATTAAGTTCGGCTGTGGCAGCCATCTTGGTCGGAGGTCTGAAATGCCGGACACAACTTTGGAAGGGGACCACCCAAGGATCATTTTAGCAAAGTTTGGTTGAGATTGGCTCAGTAGTTTCAGAGAAGATTTTTAAAAAATTTCATCCCTCCTTTTTTCTATTTTTTTAAGCTTGGCGGCCATCTTCTTTGGAAGTCGGGATCACCGGACATAAATTTGGAAGGGGGCCACCCAAGGACCATTCCACCAAAGTTTGGTTGCAATTGTCTCAGTGGTTTCTGAGGAGAAGATTAAAATGTGAAATGTTGACGGATGGACGATGGACGAAAAGTGATGGCAATAGTTCACATGGTCTAAAGGCCAGCTGAGCTAAACACGGAATATATGTTAAACTACTCCTTGCCATGTAGCGGCAGTTAAAATTAGCTCATTTTGACTTGTACTAAGGCAGCAATGGACAATTGAAGATATTTCAATTTTTGGCAACAGCAGCCATCTTGAATGGAGGACGGGGCTGTTTTAAAATGGACCCACCCAGGGACCATTCCTACCAGGTTTGGTTTAATTTGGTTCAGTGGTTTCAGAGAAGAAGAGTTAAATGTGATCTTTTATAAAAATATGCCTAATTTGCATAATCGGTATAAATCGGCTGAAAGAAAAATTTCACAGAAAAACCCGGAATATATGTTAAACTACTCCTTGCCATATAGCTGCAGTTGAAAGCTCAGTGGTTTCTGAGGAGAAGATTAAAATGTGAAAAGTTTACGACAGACGACGATGACATATGACAGACGAAATCTGATGGCAATTAAGCTCACATGGCCTTTGGCCAGGTGAGCTAAAAACGACGTCGGATACAGAAACATATTTTCATAATGTTAAATCTAAATGTATAACTCAGAAGCTGGGAATGTGACACTATATACTCTGTATAGAACCTAAATAAACATGATATTTCTGGTGTAAGAACATTTACTACCTTCCTTAAATGTAAGTACAATGCAAATCTAATATATACCCCTGAATATATTCCTTGTTCTTGAAATAAAAATCATTATACATGTAAATTATCCTTATACCTACTTGTACTCCAATATAGTACGTTATATTCAATAAGGGAAACAACTTTTGTTCACATAAATGATTGTTATAAATATTTATGATATGTACATATATATATATTTGATTACTGCCAAACTGTGAAATAATATCTGTTGTAATTAACAGCTATGCCCTTATCACCAACTGTCAAGCGTCATCTTATAAATGTGTGTGTTTGTATGAATGTGTATTGCAAAATTTGTATTGTTGTATATGAAATAGTAGATTGGTACCTGAATTTTGTTTTTGTTGCTTCATATTTTAGATATGGATAATACTATTACAGTTCTCTCAATGAATGTAAGGGGTCTTTTTTCAAGTGTTAAAAAAAGAAATGATGTTTTTGATTGGGCAAAAGGGAAAAATACTTCAATTGTTTGTTTTCAAGAAACCCATAGTAGTAAAGAGGTTGAAAAACTTTGGGAGGATGAATGGGGAGATACATGTCTTGTCAGTCATTTTAATAACAGAAGTGCTGGTGTTTGTGTTATGTTTAAGAAAGGTCTAGATTATACTGTTTGTGATTCAAAGATTGATCAGAATGGAAGATACATAATTTTAGATATTAGTTTATTTGATCAAAGATTAACATTTGTGTCTCTTTATGGCTATAACAGTGATGAACCGGAATTTTTTAAAGAAATTATGAAGCATATTGCTTCTTATTCTAAAACTAGTTATTTAGTGTGTGGTGATTGGAATGTTGTTCAAGATACTAGTATTGATACATATAATATTATACATAATAGAAACCAAAATTCGAGGGAGAAAATCGAAGAAATGTTAGAAACCTTTGAATTACTAGATCCATGGAGAACCTGTTTTCAAAATGGTAGAAAGTATACCTGGCGTCAAAGCTCCCCAATAAAACAAAGTCATCTTGATTATTTTCTTGTATCTGAGGATCTTTTTTCACTTATGAAAAATACAAAAAATAATTCCAGGATATAAAACTGATCATTCAGCAATCACTTTCACTTTTTCTGCCAGTCTTGCCAGAAGGGGAAAGGGGTATTGGAAATTTAATTCTCAGTTACTTAGAGATTTTGTCTATGTAGAGAAGGTTAAGACATGTATTAAAGACACTGTGTCTGAGTACTATTTATCTGGAGATATTAATGATCTTTTAAATGTTGAACTTACATGTAATGACCAAGTATTTTTTTGAAATTCTTAAGATGAAGATCAGAAGTATTTCAATATCTCATAGTATAACAAAATCAAGGGAAGAAAAAGACCTTACCCTTAAACTTGAAAAGGATATTCTTAATTTAGAAGATATTATGAACTCATCACCAAGTGAATTAATACAATCGTCTTTAAATAATAAAAAAATAGAGTTGGAAAGGAAAAGGGAGGAAAAGGTAGAGGGTATATACTTCTCCGATCAAGGGCAAACTGGCATGAAAATGGAGAAAAATGCTCGCAATACTTTTGTAAACTAGAAAAGAAAAATGTTATTAAAAAAACTATAACTGAGCTTATTGATGATGCAGGTCATCATATATCAGATCAATCTAAAATTCTTCTTAACAACACGATTTTTACAAAACATTGTATTCAACAAAAAATTTAGATTGTAACGATGAGTCCTTTTTTAATCATAATATTAAACTCACAGAAGAAAAAGACTTGTGTGAAGGTAATATAACATTTAAAGAATGTGCCCAATCACTGAAGTTAATGACAAATGGAAAAAGTCCAGGTTCGGATGGATATACTGTAGATTTTTATAAATTCTTTTGGAAGATATTGGTCCATTGCTTTATAGGTCATTATATTTAGCCTATGAGTCTGGAAGCTTCACTGATTTTCAGTTTCAGAGAGTCATAACATGTATTCCAAAAGAAGGAAAGGACAGGTGTTTTATTAGCAACTGGAGACCAATAAGTTTATTAAATACTGACCTTAAAATACTTCTGCTATAATTGCTAATAGAATTAAACCTCTATTACCATTTATTATTAGTGATACACAAAAAGGTTTTATAAAAGGAAGATTTATTGGGGAAAATACAAGACTGTTGTATGATTTGATGAATTATCTTGAACAACATAACAAAACCGGTCTAATACTTCTAGTAGATTTCGAGAAAGCATTTGATTCAATTGAATGGAAGTTTTTGAAAAAAGCCCTCTCAAGTTTTAATTTTGGACCATCTGTTTGTAAATGGTTTGAACTATTCTATTCAAAAGCCAAAAGTTGTGTTATAAATAATGGTAACATGTCAATTTTTTTTTCTCTAGAAAGAGGCTGTCGACAAGGTGATCCACTTTCACCGTATTTGTTCTTAATCGGTGTGGAGCTACTTTCATTAAAATTGAAGGCCAACCAAGACATTCATGGTATTATTATCAATGAAGTGGAATCTCTCATAAGTTTGTATGCTGATGATACCTTTCTTATTCTAGATGGAGAAAATTCATTGAGGGAGGCTCTTGAATGTTTTGAATCTTTTTACAAGGTGTCTGGTTTAAAAATGAATTCATCCAAAACAAAAGCTGTGTGGGTTGGAAACAAGAAGTATTCAGATCAAATTATTTGTCCAAATATGAAACTAAATTGGTCTCATGAAAACTTTAAGGTTTTGGGAATTGAATTTTCACTTGATTTAAACTGTATTACAGATGTAAATTTTACAAAAAAAAATCAAGGAAGTTAAGGCAATACTAAAAAGTTGGCAGCATAGAAAACTGACATTACTTGGTAAAATTACAGTTATAAATACTCTTGCACTACCAAAGCTAATTCATTTACTGACATCTTTACCAAACTTACCTCAGGCAAAAATAAATGACTTAAATTAACTTTTTTATAATTTCATATGGAACAGGAAGCCAGATAAGATAAAGCGAAGTACGTTAATCGGTGATATATATCAGGGGGGTTTGAAAATGATAGATCTTCAATCATTTAATATTTATCTGAAAGTAGGTTAGATAAAACGATTGTTTTCCAATTTAGATGGTGATTGGCAAAAAGTATTATTATTCAATCTTCAAAGCTATGGCGGTGAAAGAATTTTAACTTTTCAGAAAGAAAAGCTAAAGGAAGTTGCTATGAAGCTTACAAATCCTTTTTGGAAAGATGTTCTGTCTAGCTATCATTTAGCAAAACCTTATACAAAGTTTAATACTGATGAACTATTGTCTCTTGATATTGTAGCGAGCTAGCTGGTGAAATATATAAGCCACAACTTCTATTCTATCCCTTGATAGAATCCAAAAAAAAAATACCAAGATATAACTGATATAAAAATATTGACAAAGTAATGCTATGTGTCACTAGCATGTACTGGTAAAGCAATACTATGTCTCGCGTACAGTACTATCTTTTAGTACCGGGTCATTTAAACTTCACTAAGGGGAACAGAAAACATGGCAAAATTGATGGAAAATATGTTCAGTTATAAATAGTTTATTTTTATACTATATTTGATAATTCAATATTCATCAATAAAACAATTATCCGGATCCTGAGACCTTACAGGATATGTGGATAAATACAAATTAACAAAATATATGTCTCCAGATACACTTATTATACACAAACATGAATTGATGTCTCAATATTATGTTTTAAGGTGTTTATGTAGTCTTGTGTTTTGTAATTATATCTGTTTAAACAGAATTGAGACCTGGTTTTTAGTTCTTATAATGGTTCTGCTTTTCAATGAGTAAAATCTATTACAATTGAAAGTGTTTACTGATTAAACACTAATACAGAGATTATGCAGTATGTGTTTAATAGTTAATCATATACTGTCGATCTACAAAATTTACTCAGAGCAAACTGATACTCTATTAATTAATACTCTAACTAACAAACCTTATATACATTATGAAGTGTTTAAGGATTAAACACTAGGATTTCAAGTTCCTTAATTATTATCTATTTAAATTTGGACAAGACAGGTACTAACAACCTCGCTAGTAATGTATGTCTTGAATTTCTAAAGAATTGAATATGTTACATAGTTTACCAAGACAGGTACTAGCAACCTCGTTAGTAATGTATGTCTTGAATTTCTACAAGTTTATATTTATTTAAATTTGGACAAGACAGGTACTAACAACCTCGCTAGTAATGTATGTCTTGAATTTCTAAAGAATTGAATATGTTGCTTAGTTTAACAAGACAGGTACTAACAACCTCGCTAGTAATGTATGTCTTGAATTATTACAAATTTATTTCTATTTAAATTTGGACAAGACAGGTACTAACAACCTCGCTAGTAATGTATGTCTTGAATTTCTAAAGAATATTGACTTTCATATTTTTGTATAACTGGAGATCAGTGACAAAATAATTACTCATAACTAATATAATTTCAATACTTCATATAGACACAATTCTGGCTAAAATATTAACATATATCATTTAAATTATTAACTGAATTGGTTCTTCAAAGCAAAACAAAATGAAACCTATTTGGTCAAGTCTGAACTTTTCACTAAAATAACAAAGAACTTGAACATTTTGATTTTCACAAAGTCTAGTAATGAATTATAAAAAAAATGTATTTAAACCTTAAATTTACTATTATCAGTCAAGAAAATATCTTACTTTAAATATTCCAGAAAATTTATAACACAACCCTGCTTTTAAAAATAATTTAACCTGACGTCTGCTTTGGAAAATAAATGAATGTGAAGTGACGTCAGTTTCAGCGTTACCTCGCTATTTATAGTTGCACTAAAATTTCTGTGCAGTGCACCAAAAATCTGGTGCAGGCTGGCGCATTGAATATAAATTTATTAATCAATCAAAACAAGTATCGAAAAATCTTTGACCAATCAAAATAAGTGCACCAAAATATGGTGCAGGCTTGCGCATGAAAGCCTACATTCAATAATCAATAATCAATCACGTATCTAATAATCTCAAACCAATCAGAAAAATCGATACATCAATTATTCAAAAGCGAATTATAGCAATATATCCTCAATTATAATAAAACAAATAATTATGACCATTTTACATAAATATAAAATTCATCAAAACAAATTTCATCAATAGCAATTATGAGGCTAAGATAACCTCTGAGTTCAAATGTCAATAATGGCTGACGACGAGAAAGTGGAAGTGCTAGTCAACACAGAGATCGAAAAATTAACACGTTTAACTAAAGACTTTTGACTTCAGAATATGATTCTAGGAACAAATATGACCTAAAGAAACAATAGATATTTGTAAGTTAATATGCCATGCCCTAAGAAATGACAAATTTTATGAAACATGTGTTGATCTCTGTATCGCTACAAGAAGGGGACATCTCAAAATACAAAATAACCATAATATTGTCAACACCATGTGCTAATTATGATCAACGGTAAACTTTATCACTTAATTCATTCTGCATACGAATGAAACACTATTTCTGATCACTATACAGAAATGAATATCAACAATTGTGTCTTCTGACACATAAATATACAAAATAAAAAAATCTACCTCTCCCCCCAAATTGGGCTCAAATGGGAGATCTCACAATATCCTTAATTTTGTACCAGTAACTGATTTTAATTATTATATTAGATGGATAGAACATAATGTGCAGTATTTATGTGATCTTATTGATCCACATACTGGTAATTTTTATACTTTTGAACAGACTAGAAATAAACTGAATACCAATAATTTTTTGAAGTACTATAGCCTGGTGTCAAATGTTCCCAAGTACATCAAAGATCATCTGAAGGAAAACTGTGTAAATGTAAATTTCGACATACTTAGTAAAAAAGATGCCTACTTAGAAAGAATAGTTAATAGTAAAAATGTTAGGTTTGTTTATAAAGGTCTTGTGAATGCAATCATTTCTTTACCAACAGAAAAAATTTCCAAATGGGAAACAATTCTTGATTGTGAAATAACAAATTGGTCAAAATATTTTATTATTTTTAAAAAATCTTGTAAAAACTCATATCTTAAAAATTTTCAATTTAAATTGTTACACAGGATCATTCCTACCAATTCCTTTTTACATAAAATAAAGCTCAAGAATACTAATTTATGTACATTTTGCAAAATTCATGATGAAACTATTGAACATCTATTATTTGATTTTTGACAAAAAAGAATATTTCTTTGGTTTTGAGTCAGGGGATCTTCTAGTTAACCTGATTTTAATTATTGCAAAAAATTACATTTTCAAGTGCAAACTCATTGAACAAAGGCTAAATATTGTAGAATTTAAACATAAAGTTATGTG
>MJUT01032536.1:758306-770162 GCA_002080005.1 Gigantidas platifrons
CAACTCGTGATAATAGGATCTCCAATGGCTAATCCCAACTCGTGATAATAGGATGTCCAATGGCTAATCCCAATTCGTGATATGGATCTCCAATGTCTAATGCCAACTCGTGATAATTGGATCTCCAATGGCTAATCCCAGCTCGTGATAATTGGATCTCCAATTGCTAATCCCAACTCATGATAATTGGATCTCCAGTGGTTAATCCCAACTCGTAATAATTGGATCTCCAGTGGCTAATCCCAACTCATGATAAATGTATCACCAATGACAATACAGATATAAACAGTTAACTGACTAGTAGTTTAAAAGATAGAACCTTTTGGGTGAAGACCATTACAATTAGGACAGAAGCATCTTGGCTGATACTATTAATGAAATAAAAAAATATAATACCACACCAACAGAACAGTTCCAAAATCAATTCCGAAAATCATATCAGAAAAGTTAGAAGATACCAAAGGGATAATCAGAGGCCGTAAATCGATTTGATTTAATTTGATTTGATTTATTGTCTTTAGCGCCACTTTCAGCTATATCATGGCGACTAGTTTTAGTGGTGGAAGAAGCCAGAGTACCCGGAGTGACACACCGACCATGGAGAAGCAACTAGTAAACTTGATCACTTGTGGCTGCGAGTCGAGTGTACCATTTTTTGTAATATACAAAGCCGGGCGCGAACCCATGCCGTATTGGTAATAAGCTTGTATGAGTTGTTAGGTAATCTAACGACCTAATTAATTGAGCAACCCGGGTCCTGCCGTAAATCGAAGAAGGAGATACAATGCAATTCTCAAAAGAAAAGGGACAAAAAACAATTAATGATTTACTAAGCAATACACAGAAATTTAAATATTGTGCAATACGAACTCTACATAACCTAGCGTTGGAGTCAGGGAGGGTAAGCAGTTCTTGTATCAGACATAAAAGGTTGAATTATCAATGCAATCACTTCAAATGCTGTCATTAGTAAGTGTTAAGAAGATACTTACTCACTGATGCAGGACAATTGTCAAAATATTGGTTGTTAATCACAAGAGACTCTTGCCATATGCTACAATATACTTTGATATTTCCGTTGCAAGTTGGTATTTTGAATATTAACGTTAGATATGCTTCATACATGTAATATTCTGTAGATATTCGGTCTGTCACCACAGTAATGTTTTTGGTGTCACACTGTACGTTATTCCTACTACCCTAAAGTAAAACAAAATGAAACTAATACATGTAGTTGAACATGACAATCAGTACACAGTGATATTTTGCAATAAGATATAATATTCTGAATCGTTCAGTGAACTTTAGTAATGTTCATGTTGTTCAATGATTAGTTTTCTGCGTAGTGTTTTTTTAGATGATTGGTTGTCCTTTTATCAATTTCTTTTTACCATTGTATTGTCTATGCTTAGGCTTATTGCCCTTGAATACGTCAAATGTTTTTTGTATTGATGTTATCATTTGCAGTGTGGAATGTTTTTTTGTATTGATGTTGATTATCATTTGCAGTGTGGAATGTTTTTTTGCATTGATGTTGATTATCGTTTGCAGTGTGGAATGTTTTTTTGTATTGATGTTGATTATCATTTGCAGTGTGGAATGTTTTTTTGCATTGATGTTGATTATCATTTGCAGTGTGGAATGTTTTTTTGCATTGATGTTGATTATCATTTGCAGTGTGGAATGTTTTTTTGCATTGATGTTGATTATCGTTTGCAGTGTGGAATGTTTTTTCGTATTGATGTTGATTATCATTTGCAGTGTGGAATGTTTTTTTGCATTGATGTTGATTATCATTTGCAGTGTGGAATGTTTTTTGCATTGATGTTGAGTATCATTTGCAGTGTGGAATGTTTTTTTGCATTGATGTTGAGTATCATTTGCAGTGTGGAATGTTTTTTTGCATTGATGTTGAGTATCATTTGCAGTGTGGAATGTTTTTTTGCATTGATGTTGATTATCATTTGCAACTGTGGAATTTTGCTTGTTTTGTTTTTCACTTTATTTCAATAATTTACCAAACATATTCCGGAAAACTGCACGGCTTTAAAGAACTGACTGATGAAACCACTGGCATTGGGCAAGTGTCTGGAATCCTTAACCCAATAGCGGGTATCAGGAGCGGGCCTATGTCTGTGACGCTACGTTATATGTCAGATATTAACGACGGAGGTATATGGGAAATAACCCTATACATTTTGTATATATATTACAATGAAATATCCAAAGTCTTACATTGAATAGCATATAGCAAATTGGAACAGGATAAACATCTTTTAGTGTAATATTTACAGACAGCACACTGTTTTCTATCAAACTGGAATCAACAATGCTGTTATTTGTTGGAATATCTGCAAAAAATAAAATGACACACATCAGCCACCAGTTGTTATAAACTGCATTACATCTAATAACATAATATTTAAATTAAAATGTTTTTGAGAAACCGCGTTTTTCATGCAGAGTTGTACCAGAAATTCCCTTTTCGCGTGATTCAACGAGTCCAGCAATATATTCATTACAGTAAGCACTGACTATTGAGTGGATGATACTCCCGAGGACTAATAGTCCACCAACAGAGGTATGCAATAAATTAATTTGTGGTTTTACACCTGTAAATACAACTAGGGAAAGTGACTATAGTTCTTTGATTTTAGGCACTGGCTACGATTACCTGGATTAGGTAATAATAATGAAAAATTAGATTACCTGAGAGACTAAGTGCCGGAATACAATTCCGGTTCAGGAACCTATTTCACGGGAAAATATCGGGTAATCGTAATTTTATTCGTTAGAGTTACCTGGTCTTATTATTACCCGGAATCTCTAGGGATTTCATTATTGGACATAAAGAATTGAAATAATTATTATTATTATATATCAATTTGTAATTGATAATACATTTTAAATCAATACATCAAAAATATATGAAATATACTTCGTAACTATTGGCTCTCAAATTCCTTAAATGACTTAAACTTTTGTCCAACTTCAAAATTGAAGGACTGGACTCCCTCATTCGCGTCGTCCATTTTAAGATTCCCAAATGAACTACATGTCTTGATAACATACACGGTGAGCACTTTTCAGTGCCTTTGGCCATATTTTTACACAAACAAATATAGACAAATTAAATTCAGAATGAAAGTTTATAATAAAATTGGTACCTATAAAAATAAATCAACAAACACAATAAATAAGATTTAATTTTTTATTTACATACTATTCCAGGTAATAATAAGACCAGGTAATTCTAACAAATAAAATAAAAGAACCGCCTAGCGCATGAATGCACGACGTATCCCCCCGCACTTGCATAATATTTAGTTTTATATATTTATAGAAATCAGCCTTGCAGTCTTAATGTATAACATACTTACAAGCCACATGCAAAGATTATTCAAATCTATCCATGTTTACTAAAGTTATCACATAAACAAGACACAATTCTCAAAATTGGTGATTTTTAACCAAAAACTAACATTTTCCCTCAAAACACTTGCTTCAAATATTTCCATGTTAGAACCAATCCAAGATAATGATAATTACAAGCTACTTGCAAAATATTATTCAAATCTATGTTTACTAGAGTTATTGCATAAACAAGACAATTCTCAAAATTGGTGAGTTTTCAACCAAAAACTAAGATTTTTCGCCAAAACCCTTGCTTCAAATATTTCCACGTAAGAACCCATCCAAGATAATGATATTTACAAGTCACACGCAAAAAATTATTCAAATTTATCCATGTTTACTAAAGTTATCGCGTAAACAAGACACAATTTTCAAAATTGGTGATTTTTCAACCAAAAACCAAGATTTCCCCCAAAACCCTTGCTTCAAATATTTCCATGTTAGAACCCATCCAAGATAGTGATAATTACAAGCCACATGCAAAAAATTATTCAAATCTATCCATGCTTACTCAAGTTATCACGTAAACAAGAAAGTGTGACGGATGGACAGACAGACAGACAGCTGCTATTACTATATCCCCTCACCACTATCGCGGGGGGATAATTACGATTACCCAATTTTCCCCCCCGTGAAATAGGTTCCTGAACCGGAATTGTATTCCAGTACTTAGTCTTTCAGGTATTCCTAATTTTTCGTTATTATTACCCAATCCAGGTAAATCCGGGTAATTGTAGCCAGTGCCTTGATTTTAATTATGTTACTTTTGTGTTATACAAACGAATACGTATTAAATTAAACCTATTAATCTATTGGAAAATAATACAATCAGAGTACAGAGGAACCATCTAGTAGCAGACTTTCTTTGCACATCATAACACTTTCTTTCATTTTTACCCCACCAACCCCCCCTAATATTTTAAGCTATAAAAAAAAATGCAATATTTCTTTTCTTTTTTTTATCAAAGTTTTCCCTTATTAATATTATTTTATACACATGTATGCCTTTCATAAATATTAAAGTAACAGAAAGAAAAGAGTTTGTCTTTATTAAATAGAATAATTTTATAGATATTTTAATTCCCCGCTGATAACTATTCCTCTTTGCTCCACCGACACATTGTATTCAAATTGCAATCGTAATTTTCTGTACAATCATATTTGGGTAGCACTTGAAAAAACTGTCCATAGTTTTTGCCTCCCTCCCCAATCTGCTATAGTGTTAAAGATGGAAAAAAAGACTTGGTTTGTGGTGTTTAATGCCACTTTGAACAATAATTCAGGTATATCGTGGCTGTAAGTGTAATTGGTGGAGAAAATCGGAGTACCCGGAGAAAATAACCGAGCTGTCGTAAGTCACTAACAAACGTAAGAGACAAACTATAATGACGTGCTTTCCTGTTAGATGTTCTTTACCTATACAAAATAAAACTCTTTATTTTTCACAGTTCAATTTGTCTGAATAATTACTTTTTGTCGCAAGAAGATCTTTTTTATCAAGAGTTGAATAACGATAATAAAATAGGGCTTAGGGTTGTGATGGTTAATGCCACTTTCAACAATCTTTCAGCTATATCGTGGCAGTCAGTTTTATTGGTATAGGAAACCAAATTACCGATCTGCCAGAAGTCACTGACAGATTTTATCACACAATTTTGTATCGCATGAGCGGATTCGAAATCACTACGTTAGTGGTGATGGGCACTGATTGCATAGGTAGTTGTATATCCAACTACCATACGAACACGAACACTACGACCCCTCTTAATAAAAGTAGATATTCATAGAAATTGCAATATGTTGACTGCTTTGTTTGTAATTTTCCCCTCAACAAAATATATACAAACAAAATGTATATACCAGCAATTTATCTGCTGCTGCCATAATTAACATGAACACCAAGCATAGATGCATAGTTTTAAAGTCTATGATTGAAGGTATATTATTACGGAATAAAACAAAAGAGGAAAACACATCTATTTCGACTGTTTATTAGATATTTTCCTGTGGAAATAGCAATAGTAATCTAATAATATACAACCACATCGGTGGCGTAATTGTTAACGTGCTCGTCTCGAGTGCGGTGGGTCGTGGGTTCGAGCCCCGGTCGGATCAAACCAAAGACTATAAAATTGGTATGTGTTGTTTGTCCATGAGGCACGCAGCATTAAGGAGTAAGAGCAAAGACTAGTTGGTTCGGAATCAGAATAATGTGTCTATCCGCGGATTGTTGTTTCAGTGAGCTAGTACTATAAAAATCCAACTCAGCGTGTTGGTCTAGAACAAAGCGGACATCATCATCATTTCATTGAAAATAACTTGTTCTCTCCATGATATAACTGAAAAATTGCTCATTTGGCGTGAAGCAATAATCACTCACTCACTCTAATAATAGACCTATGCAGTCAGTGCATATTACCAGTTAACGTTGTAAGTTCGAATCCCACTCAGACGAGGTGTACTAAATACAAGATTATGTGATAAAGTTTGTCAATGACTTGCGATAGGTCGGTGGTTTTCTCCAAGTACTTCGGTTTCCTCAATCAATAAAACTGACCCCACGATATAACTGAAATGTTGTTGCTAGTGGCGTTAAACACCATACTCCTACCTCTAATAATAAATTAATATGTGTATGATATATGTATATACTTGATGGGTGCTACATCTGGAGCAGGAACTTCCTACCCTTCTGGAGTACCTGAGTTCACCCCAGGTTTTTAGTGTGGTACGCGTTGCTCGATCGTTAGTTTTCTGTGCAATGCTTTGTAGATAGTTATTTGTCGCGTTGTCATTTTTCTTTTGGCTATTGTATTCTCTGTCCTTCTTCAATTTACGGTGTCAAATTACGCGTTTGGTATCATCAAACTCGTCATACAGTAATTCGCTGAAAATAGTTCAAAGATGTTATAATGTAAGACGGGGAAGCACAAAGGATTATAGAAAGAATAGAAAAGAAATATCATTTGAAACAACTTTAAACTTCATACCCCCTTGCACACAATCCCGGACACCTACGACCGTGATATACTAGTACACAATGTCATAGGAAGTAATAGGGATATGAACCAAAATGAATAATAAACTGTCCGTAAACTAAAATATGCTTACGTAGAAATTGTATTTCTTTTGCTGTTAAATTCTTTCCATATGTCAAGGTTCCACATGCACATGTGTATCTTTGATTGATGTCTGTTTCCTGGAAATCCTTTATTATAAGATTAAAAGATGTATTGTATTGTATCATTTCGTATTTTGACTCGTTTAATGATTTACCGTTTATTGCTATCACTTTATTATCCTCTCCACCTGTCCACTGCGTACTGTTATTGCATGAAGTGATATATTTGGGAATTTCACAGTACAGATTAATGTCATTTCCAAATACAACTGGTTTTTCGTCCAACGTCCATATCACTGAAAGGCAGAATGGACATTTAAAAATCAAAATGTGATACATAAATACAACCACCATTTTTGTGTTAAGTCTGGTACTCGTGACCCCTCTGATTTTTTTGTTGCTATATGGGTTAGGCAACAGCTGAATCCATGTTTTTAATGGTCCCCTCTAATAACAAAACATGCGAGGGGTCACGAGTACCAGACTAGCTTTCAGAATACACATATTAAGACGAGTTGCGACCCGAGAAGCGAGTGATATATGTATAGGCTGGTCATAAGACTTTCGTTTATATGGATCAAATAGTGGTTGGTTGGTTTATGGTGCTTAACGCCACTTTCAACAATATTTCAGTTATATTGTGGCAGTCAGTTTTATTGGTGGTGAAAACTGGAGTACCCGGAGAAAACCACACACCTGTCGCAAGTCACTGACAAATACAAAGCATATTTAAAGGAAAAGGCCAGTCAGTTGAAAAGTTGTTTTAATTAAATTCATTATAACTTTACATTGATAAATAACTTATTATTTAAAAAAAAAGCACCTTTATTAACATTAATATACCCAATTAGAAATATGAATATTTGGAATTTCCAGTCGTAGTGTAAGCAGCCATGACACCTCTTTATGTGACGTCACACAGTCCGATCATGCTAGTTGAATAAATAACATGTATCTGACTCTTCCCAACATCGTGCCCATTTGGTTATGTTTTAATATCAGATCAACTGCAATACAATGTTTATAATTGTATATCGTTCTAATTTATTTCTTAATATTCCCATCCCATGTTACATTTTCATAAAACAAAGGAGTTTATTTGTATCGGGAAGTGGGTCTACGTATAATTTCATGTTTTACGTGATTGGCCGTATAGGTTAAATAACCGTCAGTTTTAACTCGTTTCATGCGTACACATGGATTTTTTTTTTTTTTTGTCCCCAATGCTGTCAAACTTTCCCGTGTTTTTCGAGGTCACTGGTCGATGTGTTGACAAGGGTAGTCGGCAATTACACAAAACAAATTCTTCTCACATTTCTCCTTTTAATTTCGTTAGTACAATAAAATGCTTTACATGAAGTCATAATGATTTTGTAAATATCAAAAGATAAATATACGACATTATTTTACGATTTACATAATTTTTAATTATAAAATTGCAACTGATCAATGCTGCTATAATATACGATACCGCTGGCATGACGTCACGGCTCTTTCGGAAGAGCTTTAATTGCAGGTATAATCCGAGAATGAATTATGTCCCTTGTTTTCTCACATTGCAGAGTTCTGAAAAATGGCGATCCCCATTATTTGGTGCTACAGGCAACTTCAATCACCAAATTCTACCTTACGGCATACTATTTTTAACATTCATTAACACAAATGTCTTTTATTTACTGTCATTTAAATTTTCAGGTAAACTTGTTAAGACCATGGCATTTTCCTTTAATGTAAGGACACTGAAAGGAACATGTAAATATTTTTGCTTCCAAAATTGTTGTTAATTGTGTAAAAAAAAAAACGAAATAATAAAACAAAAAACTTGTATTGCCATGGATAATAAAGCGTTTCACAATATGAGAAGAATTCCGTTTTAATATTTTTAGGCAAATTCTGAACAAAACTAAATGATACAAAACTGTTTCGATTGTGATAATGGCTTAATTGGTTAAGAACAAGCATAAACTTAAAATGCACGAAATAAATATGATATCTTTATCGCGTAAACGCCAATGATAAAAACCTGACGTCACAATAGACATGACGCCATAGTAAGGCAATGCGTCACATGTTTTCTTCCAGAGTAAGTTTCCGTTTCAAAATAAAGAATTGATTTGCCAAAATGTGAAAATACTTCAGAATACTAAAAAAAAAATTATTACAAAAAATCAAGTGCAATCTTTGTTATTCTTATTACTTTTTTACATACAAAGCAATCTTGATTTTTGCTGCGCATAACCAAAATGGCGGATAAATTATTTTTAGCTTCCGTTTCCGGTTTGGACGAAGATTTTTTACATAGTATATAACTCGAATAATTCAGCGCCCTCTATCCACTGTCGCTACTCGAGGGCTTGAAGGCAGCCAGTGATAAATATCCGTCATCCCCTCTGATTTAGAGGGGACCAATCAAATTTCTTCTCTGTTTTGAGAATGCGCAGATGCGTCTTCCGTTGTAAACAAACCTGGTGAAAAGGTGGAGATCAACATAGCGTTATCGTCAATTGAAGCAAAATACGGTTTCCATTTCAAAGAAAAACAATTATCTGCAATTAAACCAATCGTAGAGGGAAATGACACATTCGTTGTATTACCAACANGTCACATGTTTTCTTCCAGAGTAAGTTTCCGTTTCAAAATAAAGAATTGATTTGCCAAAATGTGAAAATACTTCAGAATACTAAAAAAAAAATTATTACAAAAAATCAAGTGCAATCTTTGTTATTCTTATTACTTTTTTACATACGAAAGCAATCTTGATTTTTGTTGCGCATAACCAAAATGGCGGATAAATAATTTTTAGCTTCCGTTTCCGGTTTGGACGAAGATATTTTACATAGTATTCAACACTTTTTTCATTATACATTTTTGTGTAATCTATGTTTTACCATCTCTACCAATAAGATTATTAGTCTTAAACTTTAAGTGTGCAAGTTACAATCATGGCATCCAATACAAATACCAGTTCTCGTAAAGCAAATCAGTAATGATATATATGACAACAAGGACGTAAAACAATAGATCAACCAAAGGTTGGACTATTATTTTCTTTAGTAGATTAAACAGTGATGATCCACAATCTCACCGATGTCACCAAACGAACCATTATCTCTCACCTCAAACCATTGATCACAAAAAAACCACGACATATCAGGGTTTTTGTTAGGGACCGACCATTAAACCTGCAGGGGGGGGGTTATGGTTTTTTTTTGTTCAGAATTTTTTTTCGGACACCAGAGTTAGAATATTTATTTTTTTTGTCACACAAAGCGTGAAATTTTTTCCAGAATTTAACATTAGGTTATATGACAAAAACTCAGAATCAGATTATTTTTTTTAACCTCCACCAAAATCAGAATATTTTTTCCGGCAACATTGGGAATCAGAATATTTTTTTAGGAAAAAACCATAACCCCCCCTTCAAGTTAAATGGTCGTTCCTTTAGACCTAATAATGTTATGGACAATTGTCCTAAAAGTGGTATTTCCTATCAGTCATTCCCTATTTACTTAACTAAATATTTGTCCTAAAAGTCTGCAAAGTTTAGGTCATTTTCAAAATCTTTAGGCCATTTGCCTAGAAAATGCCCCAAACTGAAACCCTGCATATGGTATTGGAACTCCAGTTCCTTTCTTGGAACAGGTTCAAATAGGTTGCAGGATTAGAAAGTAGAATATTGACGTCTGGATAGGGGCTGTTTAAAAAAAAATGACCCCATTTCTTTTATCATTGACCATTCTAATATGTGATGATTTAAATTGGATCTTTTTGTATCAGAATATGTACTTTGGTACATAGAACCTTGCTGCAAAATTTCACGGCGTTATCTGCTATCACTAAATAATAGCGTCCAAAAATGTATAAAAAAATGTCAGGAGTGTAACACTTTTAGTGTGACATTTACAAAGATGCATGTACTGCCATGTTGTGTAATTAGAAAACAAATGATTGTACAGTAGAAAAATTTATCTTATGGAAAACTTTGGTATTTTAGCTAAAATTTCATGCATAATTTATGCATTTTTTTGTAATTTTGAAGACAAGACCAGATAGGTAAAATTACCATGTATCAAAAAAATAAAGATCAATAAAACTGTTTGTTTTGTCTAAAAGTGAAATTATTTAGGTATGTAGCATACTTCTCAACAACTGACAATGGTTAATTGTCTCTTTAAGTATCATAGCTGAAACCAGAAGCATCAACATGTCTCTGTGAGCTTTTACATCAATCCTATATTCAATTCTATCTCCTTGTTATAATTTATTTAAGCCGCTGATTGAAAAATAATCTATATAATCATGAGCACTTCAAAGAGCTTTTCAAAAATGATTAAGACATTCTAGTTTTCACAAAGCAGAAATGAAGGATATAAATATTGGTAATTAAAATATTAAATGTTTTGTGAATAATTGTTTCATTCATTGGAAAATAGCTATGTATTTAACTATCAACATAAAATGTTACACTCCTGACACAAATCCTACTCTTTAGCTATTTCCATCATTTGGAGTCCGTCGTAGTAATTTTTTGTTTAAAGTCATTTCCTCTGAATCCAATGGGAAGATTGGAACCAAAATTGGTGTGGATGTTCCTTTATATGGTATCTAGTTCAAAACTTTTGCTGTGATTTTGATCAGTCGACAAATATGGCTGCCAATACCGTCATTCTTGTCAATAGACCATAGCTCTAAAATTACCAATCTCATGTCATATCATCAAAATTAAAACAGACAGAGGAAAGTTAGGGCGAGTCCTTCATTCTTCAGCATCAAAAAATCTACAAGTCTCCATTGAGTTTAACATTTGTTACACTCCTGACCTATTTTTGTACTTACCACCAAACAAAATATTAAAACAATGTGAATAAATAAAACAAATGTGAACTTTTCTGATGTAATAAGAAAGCAAATGAGAAGTAAATAAATTTGGTAGAATGTATTTTTCAAGTATTTTACTGCCCTAAGTTACTTGATACAGCTGCTTGCGGTCAACTTTAAGTCTTAATATCAAGCAAATTAATATTTCTCTAATAGATAATTGTTAAATTATATGCTGATGGCCTGTTTTATTCATTGGACTCCAATTTCAATACCTATGTTTGTAGAAATATTCACTTTAGTTGATATATATATATACAAAAATATGTCAGGAGTGTAACAAAATTAGGTAAAAATACATGTGTTTTCCATTTGTCATTTGTGAATAATTATATATAATGCAAAATTTGAATAAAGCAATTTCTATGAAATTTTCAGTGAATGAATTAGTATCGTGTATGTGTCTTCAAATGTACTTTTCATATCAGTGTGGACCTTTTTTT
>MJUT01032536.1:792516-817200 GCA_002080005.1 Gigantidas platifrons
AAAAAAAAAAAAAAAAAAAAAAAAAAAATGACAAACTTAAACGTTAAAATAATATAAAAGACAAAAAATCTTAGTTACTAATTCTAATATTATCAAATCAAAAAATTGTGTCTTTGAAAATATGAACAAATTACTTCAAAAATGAAATGTCTTGTCTACAGGTTGGGTTTCAGTTTGTAAGTATTGTCGATAGTGGAAAAACCATAGTTACCAGAGGTGGGCGTGTTTCTGCACAGTACGAAGGGTCTGGTATAGCCGGGATTCTATTAAGAATGTTTGACAAAGGGTCACCGGTATATAAACCACATATTACCCATCATGCCATCACCGGGGATATGCCAGGAACACTTCTATTACAACAAATAGAGAAGGGAACATTTCAAGAGATTCTAACACAGGTTTGTATTAAAATGCTCTTAAAAGAAAAAAAAAATTATGCTTAAAGTACTTTCTTAATACTAATTTAATGTTGTTGGTTTTTTTTAAATTATGGAAGTAGCAATTGTTCAAACCAATATCTCGTTTGATTAGATAAATATTTTAAACTATATTATAAATAAACGAATACTGAAAGAGCAATCATAAATGAACAATCCAGAAAAACTGGCAACATATGGTACACAAGACGAAGAACAACAAAGCAAAAACACAACACAATATGTGTTAGACACCACTATGCACAAATAACGTAAATAGGACATGAGTCCTCCTACAAACAAGTGGAAGTAAAAATGAACCGAACATCGTTTTTATGCGGAAATCGTAACGGGAATTACAACACGGAACTCAGAACGTAAAGACACATAATAGGACAACACAAAAAACTATAAAAAAAAAAATACAATAACGGACCCTACCAAAAAACCGGGGTGAACTCGGGTGCTCATATTGCACAACCCAAAGTGTCAATTGTGGTTAGAGATCCGCGGACGTTTAAATATTACTGTACTACAATTGGGTTGGAGAGCATCAGTACACTGTATATTACATCGATCCTACAACTACATTGTATACGAGCAATAACTCTGCCCCCGAGTACTAGTATTGTAATCTACATGGTAGTCAATGTATCACCATACTGTCAATTTTAACTGACCAGACACACCGAGTCTTGTTGGCTATTGTAATGGCTTTGGTGTTCGTCGTCCGTAAACAATAAAATAATGATGTGTTAATATTTTATTTTCAATGACACGATAAGTACATTACATATGTAATATAAAAATTAAGGACTTTTTACTCTGTCAATATGTTATATATGGACCTGTTAGGATTATATTGACCTCAAACTTCGGTCAATATAATCCTAACGGGTCCATATATAACATATTGACCACGTAAAGAGTCCACAATTGATAAATATGTTAGTGTCATTGTGATATGTCGATTCACATTCTACAAAAGAATTAAGGTACTCGAGCCCTGTGTGTAATCAATTGTAACTGGCATAAGCTATCCCTTTCAACGGGAGATTCAATCTAGAATTATTGATAGCACCAGTGTCTAGCATAAGGCGTGTCATGTATTTGAGTAATCCACGCCTAGGATTTGCTATGCAGAGTTTTCTGCTTTCGCCATGTAGTGATACAAGACGAAAATTCAAGTTGAAGATAACAAACAGGTAATCAGAAACCTAAACTTGAATGACAGACAGGAAAAAAGTACAAAAGGTCAAACAATGATCTAGAAAACATTATAGATACAAAGATAAAAATAGAGCAACACATGATCACCACTAAAAACCGAGGTGAACACGTGCTCTCCGGAATTCGAAGGCTTAGAAGTTTCTGTTAATATGCATTTAATGAATTTTAAATAATATTGTTTCATGGTAGTATTTATTCAATAACGGGCATAATTTTGAATCAGACAGTTACTGTAGGTGTCGCTCCACACGACAAATATTTCCATTTTCAGATATTCCACTGTATGATCAATTATTATTAACGGATTAATTGTTAAACGTATTTTGATTTAATTACCTTTCCTTTAACAATACTAAATTATTTCAACACATATTTCGTAGGTTATTCGGTTTTATAAAGCATCGCATGTGCAACTAAAGACCATTTTGAATCAAACAAACACCAACTCATTAATATCAGCTACCAGAATAATAAATGAGAAAGAACTAGGCAACATATTTACCTCGAGCGATCTTTGTAAACATTTCTTCAAAGAAGACAGACTTGTAGTAGATCGAGTGCCCTACCGACCAGAATTATCGAACGCATCCCTAATTGTGACGGACAGAACAACATGTGTTGTATCAGGATATAATAATTCACGGCAGCCATTTCTTTTAACTTTTGGATCATATTCAAAGACTGCAATTGGCCTTGTTTATAATTTGGAAATGTACGGCAACTTTTCTGAAACAGATGAATCTTTAAAAGATCACATACTTCTGCATGGGCATAATTTATTTTCTAAGACAACATTTGAGGACATATTTATTCGATTTTCTTGTGATGTGGATGTTAATTTTAATAGTGTAGCTAATACAATGCAAGGACTTGGGTTTAACATAGCAGAGCTTTATGGTTCAGGATCAATTTGTGCTGAACGAAAAATTATACACTGATGGGCTCTTATTTATGTAATAAAAGAGATAAAACAACCACATACAGAGCTTATATTAATGTAGGGGTTATGGTGTTTAACGACACTGTCAACACTATTTCATTTATATCGTGGTGATATTGATGCAATATCCAAAAGATGTTATTGTGGTAAAATTAAGACTGATAGATAGATTTAGAGTATATATTGGATTACCAAACACAAAATAATAATGATGATGATGATAATGACAACAAAGATGGTGATGATGTATATATACCAGAGTATCAATGAGGACATGATCACCGATATCGTTTTCCAGTAGAGTAAATCTACTTTAGGCTAGACATCAATCTAATCCTCAAATGATAATATAATATGCTATGGTAGATTAATGATGAAAAAAACAAAACGTCAGAAGTGTGATAGGGTCATGGTGTTTAACACCAATTTCAACAATGTATATTTCAGTTTTATTGGTAGAGGAAGCTGGTGTACCCAGAGAAAACAAGTCAAAAGTTAATAGCTTATTATTTGTCAATAATACTTTAGATCTTGACCAAATTAAATGTTGTTTATTACAGTTACAGTGTGGTTAGCATTTGAACATTCTACAATATATTAGGTATTTTGTGGTGTCTGTTCTATTGGTTGAGGAAATCGTAATACCCTCAGAATATCCACCATATATCAGAATACACTTGCAAAGTTTATCATATGCAACCTCTACATGGGTTGGAATTGTACTCAAAGCTATAGCTGTGATAGAAACTGATTACATATATGTAAGCTGTATTATAAGTGTGTGCACCTATCATTTCTGAAGGCGACTACATTGTGAGAAAAATGTTCCTCTATGTAAATTTGGTATCAAAAGAAAGATAAATCATTCTTCCTTTCAACATGTAAAAATCTTAAAATAATAAGAATAATAACAAATAAAATGAATAGAAAAAAATATACATACCCTACGTTTTATAAGTGTAAGCACAACTTCCTGTGCCAGGTATGGAGGGCTTTGAATGCAATATTGGATCGAAATGTCAGTATTTGGTAGGTGGAAGCTTGCTGTAGTAGACGATATTTACATCAGAAACAGAAGCAGAAGCAATAGTGTTGCATAGACCCTCAAGGAGCGCACACTTACAATACTTATCAGTATGTGAGCTGTAGTGGTGAAACATAAATCAGATATGATTTACTATGGCTGCCAAAAAAACAAAATAACAAACCTCGTTGACAATGAAAAGTTTATCAAGTCATCTGGGCAATATAACCCTTCTCTGAAATCATGAATATATTGGTTGGCACCTCATATTGAAAAAGGCAACTGGGTAGCAAAAAGTAAGATAACTCTTTACAACCTTGAAGTAGAATCCTGTAGGAGCAAACCTTGGATAAAACCATATACAAACCTTGGGTTAAGCCCTGTACAAATCCAAACCTTGTTCTAACCTGAGGGCAAAATGAATTAACAATAACAACAAAGTTTTCTTTAACTTTCATGAAAATGTTGCACTTCAATAAAATCATTATTTGTAGATAAATGTTTAGCTCTCGTTTAAATTACCGATAAAGGTATACACTAGTCTACACTGTAACATTTTAATGAGAGCTAAACATTTGTCTACAAATAATGATTTTATTCAAGTGCAACATTTTAATGAAAATTACAAAAAAAATTGTTGTTGTTAATTCATTTTGCCCTGAGGTTAGAACAAGGTTTGGATTTGTACAGGGCTTAACCCAAGGTTTGTACATGGTTTTATCCAAGGTTTGCTCCTACAAGATTATACTTCCAAGGTTGTAAAGGGTTATCTTACTTTAGTGAAGACATAACACTTCGCTTTTTGGATGCCACTAGTCAAGTAGGAACTGCTTACCCTTCCGTAGCAGTGCGTTCACCCCTAGTTGTGTTAGTGGGGTTTGTGTTGCTCGATCTTAAATGTTCTGTGAAGTTTTTTTCTAGATAATTGTTTGTCCCTTTGTCCTTTTATGGGGGTGGGGGGTCGCATTGTCTGTCCATGGATTTACGGCTTCTGATTATCCCTTTGGTATCTACCAACTTGTCTTTCTTTCCTATTTCATTTTTGCTATGTAATCAACTATATGAAAGAATTGGGGTATGTTGTGTTTAACGCCACTTTCAACATTATTTCATCTATAATAGCGGGGAAACCTGAGTGTCCAGAGAAAACCACCGACATGTCGTAAGTCACTGACAAACTTTATCACATAATATTTGATCAAGTACATCTCGTCTTCGACAGGATTCAAACTCACAACCCTAGTGATGATAGACACTGCTTGCATATGTAGTTGTAAACTATCATACGTTCACGACAACGATGGCCCCCTGATAAGAAATAGTTTGTCACGCAGAATACACAAAGTCCGAAGAAACATTTGAATAAAGATAATATCCACACAATATACAACAACAATACACACAACTCTTTTAAAAAAAAGAATACTCCATACCAGTCAACAAATTAACTATTTGAGACACTGTATTACTTATCACAACAGCGTTTAAATTATGTATTGTCACTCTAAATTCTTCAGGTAATGTAAGTGACCTACAAACGCTACCTCAGTTAAACCTGCTGTAAAACGGTAGTTAACGGCCCAATTAACAATTTAACCCCGTAAGAGGCAATAGTCAAGATTGGGAGTTAGTTTTTTGTGTGATCATTTCAACTCAATAAGCTGTCGGTCATTTGCTTTAGTCAGGAACTTAAATACTAATTTGTCTATATTTGAATAATGCATACTTACATGTACATTTGTATTTACAATGTATATGGATATTGCATAGTTTGCCATTGCTACTTGCAATCAATCTGTCTTTTGCATAGGCATTGCAGCTGAAACTAACTTAGAGGTGTTCCTCATGAGCCTCTCTTCTCGCGAACTTGTTCCTATAATCGTACGAGACAAACTTCATTCAGGGGTTTGTCAAGAAAAACGGAGAGAAGCTAGCCCGATCCTTTAATTTCATGTTCTGAAATATAGATGATGTCTTTTCACCAAGTTTGATAATTTTGTTGATCTCATCTATCCCATTGAGCCTGAAATAAAATATATCACATATACAGCTAAGTCTGCTTCATACCTTCGACTACACTTCGCAATTTATAGTGAGTGAGAGCAAGTAAAAATAAGCCTTAGGACAAAAGAAATTACTTCAGTTTCCCATTGTGAACTCCTATTTATATGTAACAATATTCCAACAGCACCTGCATATGAAGTATATATCTCTCAGTTGATCAAATATTCCAGAGCTTCTAGGGGACTAGGGGTAGGATATATTACGCCACTTTCAATATTTTTTCTGCTATATCGAGGCGGTCAGTTTTATTGGTGGAGAATACAGCAGTACCCGGATATAACCACCGACTTGTCGCATGCTACTGATAAACTTTATCACATATAATTGTATCGACTACACCCCGCCATGTGCAGGACTCGAACTCACAACTTTAGTGGGGATAGGCACTGATTGCACATGTAGTTGTAAATCCAACTACCATACGATAAGAGCAATGACGGTCCCATCTAGAGCCTGTAAATCAAGTTAAATAAGTGAAAATTAAGTAACTAAGAGAAACCATTCCAGAGAGATATAGCACACTATCAGTTCTTAGTGGGGCTCCAGATCCTCAAATTTTAATGGGGCTCCAGATCCTTAGTTTTTAGTGGGGCTCCAGATCCTTAGTTTTCAGTAGTGTTTTGATAACCATCGTTTGTCTTTTTGTACCTTTTTTGTTGGTCATTGTATTGTCGATTTACGTCTCTTGGTTGTGCCTTTTGGTATGTTCAAGCTCGTATTACCTGTTGGTCATTGTATTGTCGATTTACGTCTCTTGGTTGCTCCTTTTGGTATGTTCAAACTCGTCTCACCTGTTTGCCATTGTATTGTCGATTTAGGACTCTTGGTTGCTCCTTTTGGTATGTTCAAACTCGTCTCACCTGTTTGCCATTGTATTGTCGATTTACGTCTCTTGGTTGCGCCTTTTGGTATGTTCAAACTCGTCTTACCTGTTGGCCATTGTATTGTCGATTTACGTCTCTTGGTTGCTCCTTTTGGTACAAACTCGTATTACCTGTTGGTCATTGTATTGTCGATTTACGTCTCTTGGTTGTGCCTTTTGGTATGTTCAAACTCGTCTTACCTCTTGGTCATTGTATTGTCGATTTACGTCTCTTGGTTGTGCCTTTTCGTATGTTCAAACTCGTCTTACCTGTTGGTCATTGTATTGTCGATTTACGTCTCTTGGTTGTGCCTTTTGGTATGTTCAAACTCGTCTTACCTGTTGGCTATTGTATTGTCGATTTACGTCTCTTGGTTGCGCCTTTTGGTATGTTCAAACTCGTCTTACCTGTTGGTCATTGTATTGTCGAATTACGTCTCTTGGTTGTGCCTTTTGGTATGTTCAAACTCGTCTCACCTGTTGGTCATTGTATTGTCGATTTACGTCTCTTGGTTGCGCCTTTTGGTATGTTCAAACTCTTCTTACCTGTTGGTCATTGTATTGTCGATTTACGTCTCTTGGTTGCGCCTTTCGGTATGTTTAAACTCGTCTGAAATGACACAGAAAAATAATCATTGTCTGTTGATGGTTAAAACGCAAATTTTAAGTTAATGTTAATTTGTTAATATTAAGGTAATGTTAAGTCAATGTAAATAAGTTAATGTTTAATAAGTTTATAATAAATTCATGTCAATATGTTGAAGTTAATAAGTTAATACATTGATCGCTTCAAATGTCAACTAGCATTATTATAATTTGATTAATAACATCAGTATCTAGGAATAGAAATAGAAAAATTCGTACTAGCACATCAGCTGAAAGAAAATCAATTCCATGCAGAAATCCTTCTGATTAATCATTCGTTCGAAAATTGTGTCAAACACGTTGCCGTTGCACATTAAGCAACTTTGGAAACATGAGTGAATGAGTTTTGTTAATGTGGAGGTGAACAATTGTTAGTTACATCATCGAGAGATCAATTTACCTTTTGATGAGATAATTAATACCTGATTGGTACTAGACCAACACAGTCAGCTGTTTTGCATAGTTTTACATCACTGTAGCAACAGTCAGCATGTATGTAGATATGCCATCAATCCTAATATTCGGGGTCAACAATCGTTGATTTGATTTCTTAATATTATTTTCCTAAAGATGAAACGAACAAAATTCCAATGGTTGATCTGTCCTGGGACTGAACTTACGATCTTCTGCACTGGAGTTGACCACTCCACCATTACATGTAAAACGGTAGAATTAGTAATCGGTGCCTAGTTAACAATTGTGTGTACCCTACATTCAGGTTAACATTTAATACGGAGGGCATGTTTACTTATTTTGTTGTTGTTGTTTTGCTTTGTTTGTTTGTTTTTGTTATTGGTTTTGGATTTTTTTGTTTCTGGATTTGTTTATTTTTTTCATTTGTTCAGCAGCATATCCCATTATTTTCTGAGCTCTTTTTAAAAATAGTGATAAGAAATCCAAAAATGACATTATTGTCAGCTATGGAAATTCCATACTATCGGGCTATCTACACCACATAGGCGATCTGATTCGTGCGAAGAGAAACAAATAGTAAAGGAGTTATATGGAAAGCAATATACAAAGAGAACAAAATACCAGGCAGTCTCTTATGACTCGATTTTATTGCGAGTTGTCCATTTGAATCGTCTCAGCGGAACACATTCTCTCAGAAGTTGTACCCTGCTGCAATATACCAAGTTTCTTTGAAGATCAAATAGTACGGATGGAGAGGATGTAGAGATATTTATTGATGTACAGATCGTCTTCAATGCCATTCCACCTTCACATAGATGAAACATCAAAAGGGTATATCAGATACAATATAGCACAGGGAAATCACCCCAACAAAATGTCTAATCTGAACCTAAACCAGACACAAATGACAACAATAGATCTTAATTCAACCATACTTCTCAAATTAAGTGTAAATAAATGCATTTTAAGCGTGTGACAAATATTATTAAATGTCTTCTATCCCTGTCGAAAGAAAATAACACATAGTCTCAGAAGGTACACACAGAAGATCATTTGGAGCATGACAATATATAATACCTGGATCAACTTGATTGTACACGCAGTGTTCAGCTGGAAATTTTCGGGTAACAGTTATGCTATTTACATGGGGAATATTACAAAGAAAATTTTGTTACTTTTAGTGATTGTTTGGATATTATTTGTGGCTGCTGAAGGAAGGATTAAGTGTTTTCTCTTTATAAAACTATATAATACTAACTTGAGAGTTAAGGTCCAGATATGTTTTATTTCCACTTGTATGGAAAAACGTACTTGTTTATACGCCTGTCTCGGGACGGGCCGTATTATGTGATAGGGTATGGCGGGCGGGCGGTATATCAGATCTTTACCAAACATGACCACGCCATTGCCCTGTAGAATGGGAAGATCCCTATTTATTTTGGGGTCATTAGGTCAAAGGTCAAGGTCACCATTACTATAAATATATTTTTTGACAACAGGGTCGTTTCCACATGATAACTTTAGTTCTGTATATTGGATTATATAGTTGCATATTAAACTAATGGCACAAAAGTGGTGGAATGGCACTAAATTGCTAACCTCAAAGGACTTAATTTTCCTGCTCACATGATTAGTTGTTTGACAGAATAACCATTATACTGCTTGATTATTTATATAGACGGGCGTATTTTATGATGCACACATTTCTTGTTATTTACTATCAGTATAATAAAATGAAAGAATAATACTACACCGTCAGAACAGAGCCAAAGTCTTATAAGAAAATCATATAAACAGATGCAATATTGATACCCCAACACATATATTAAGATATTATTACATGCCATTTTCCATATCGGCCCTGGTATCAACCTGAGACTCCCATATCAAGCCCGACAGTGAAGCAGATTTTTAGCCCAATCACCCCCTCTTTGTCAACTAATAGATTTTTTTTTTAAATACTGAAAAGTGGACGTATGCTGACAGTGTTTTCTCTTCCACTGTTATGACAGATATATCAACAAAGTAGTAGAAAGAGACCACTTTATGTAACTAATGTTATCAGTTTCTAGGTAGATAGTTTTCGTTACAGAAGGATGTGTTATATTGAAGTCAAATTGCGATTACAAGACTTTCACAATCCGGTTCTTTCCTCAATCATCACTTATCACCGGGTTTGTAACGAGAGTAACACGACGGGTGTCACAGGTGGAGCAGTAACTGCTTACCCTTCCGGATCACCCGAGTTCACACCCTGGTGCTTAGTGGGGTTCGTGTTGCTCGATCTTGAGTTTTATGTGTAATACTTTGGAGTTCGTGATTTGTCCTTTGGTCTTTTTTGTCTTGGCCATTGTGTTGTCTCCCCTTGTTCGATATTCGGCTTCTGATTTCCCCTTTGGTATCTTCAGACTTTTCTTACATCTATCAAGGTAGATTACTTTATGAAGATTTTCACTCTTATACATTTTTTAAAGAAGTGACATGATATGATATATTGGGATAATGTTTGACATTGCAACTCATTATATGCACATACAGATACATTGCATAAACAAGAAATGAGACATTTGTTAGGTAACAAAATAGAATATTATATAATAGGGACATGTAATGATTATACTATAAATCAACCAGTCTTAACCCAACATAATTTGTAATACAAATTATTTCTATGTATTTACTCAATCATATGCAAAGTAGCAGTCAAGCTAAATATAAAATCTTTTATTTAATTACTCGGCTTTTGTAGATTAAACTGCACCTTATTTATTAACAGGTAAAACGTTAAATATATTTTTGGTTAAATCCCACTTTGTAGGATGAATATACCAGGTACGTCGATTACTAAACATGATGTAATTCAACTTATCATATCTGGGTTTTACCAGATTTGTATATTTCATAAAAGAAGAGACCACATAATTATTTATCAACTGTTACCATTGCAAGTAAGCTGACATGGCCGCTGTTACGAAAAATAGAACATATGGTAAAATTGCAGGTTTTTGGGTAATAACTCAAAAACCGTTAATAATATCAAAAATCTGACATGGGGGTAAAAATGATCAGCACAGCAAGATCTACCTACCCTGCAATTTTGAAGTAAATCCCATTACCCATTTTGGAGTTGTTGCCCTTTTTTCATCAAATTTTTGAAATTTTAATACTTTTCGTCCTTTATTTCAAAAACTGTAAGAGATAGATGTTAAGTTTAAACTGCAAAAATGTTCATGTCAAGATCTACAAAGAAGTTCCACAGTTGAAAATGTCCAACAACAGTGAAGAGTTATTCCTCTTGTTTATTTCAAAAACTATTAGAGATTGATGCTAATTTTAAACAGCAAACATGTTCAGCATGTCAAGATCTACCTAGCCTGTAATTTTAAAGTAAATCTGATTACCCATCTTGAAGTTATTGCCCTTTTTTCATCAAAGTTTAAAAATGTTAATACTTTTCATCCTTTATTTCAAAAACTATAAGAGATAGATGTTAAGTGTAAACTGAAAACATGTTCAGCTTGTCAAGATCTACATGCCCTGCAATTTTGAAGTAAATCTTATTACCCGTCTCAGAGTTATTGCCCTTTTTTCATAATTGTTTAGCTCACCTGGCCCAAAGACATTATCTTTTATGCATAAATATAGAAAACAGTTAAGGTAATGATTATCTCCCTTTGAAATTTGCTTCAGTATCATTCTATTGTCAGGTGAGCAATAGATGCTCAGTGGGCTGAGCCTCTAGTTTTTAATTTAGTATAAAAAAATCCATAAAATTGTATAAAATTGAATAAATTTATAAATAATGATACTCAAATATGATACAGAGTATACTTACATGTAAAACATCAAACTCTAATTAGGTTTAATATGATTAAAGTTATTGGTGCTTAACACCACTTTCAACAATAATTCAAAAATACATTGCAGTCTGCACCAAAAACCACTAGCCCTAAGCCCCAGTCTAGTAAAAATTACATAAAATTTGCTTAATCAAATAGAAATAAATCTTCTAAAATGCTGTTTGGTTAGTTTGTCAAAATTTAGTAGTACTATGATCAGGGAAACAACTCACAACTTTAGTAGGGATAGGCACTGATTGCTAAGGCAGAAATAAATTAAATTACTATACAATCCCAATCACAACAAGGGCAACAAAAAGCGTGGTGTATCCCCTTGCCTAAAAATTTGACCGGGTGACCTTGACCTTTGACCTTGAAAATCAATAGGGTTCCAGATTCTCTTAATGACTAAGTATGTACCAAGTTTGGTCAAGATCTATTGAATGATGTTGATTCTAGAGTGTTCACAAGGATGTTACAGAAGGACGGAGGGACGGTATTGTTATTATATCCCTTCGCAACTTCGTTGGCGAGGGGATAATAAAAGTCAAAAATATGAATTTCAATGAAAAATCTGGAATATTTGCAGTTAGGGTTATGATGTTTAACGTCATTTTCAACAATATTTCAGTTATATCTTAGCAGTCAGTTTTATTGGTTGCTGAGAAAACCACCGACCTGTCGCAAGTCACTGACAATCTTTATCACATAATGTTGTGTCGAGTACACCTCCCCATGAGCTGGATTCGAACTCACAGCTTTAGTGGTCATAGGTACTGATTGGACAGGTAGTTGTAAATCCAACTACCATACGATCACGACCCCAACAGCACCTTGGAATACATGTAAAATCAGCAAGTCATTATAATAAAGCTACATTGTATATGTCCTGTTTCAATGGATTTCAGTTTAAAATGTAAAGAATTATGGTAATTTTATGGCAGCTGAAGATGAAATATGGTACAACATTAAACAAATGTATGACAAATGTCTGACACATAGTTAAGTCAAAAGTTCACATGATGTATCAACACTTCAGCAAAAATTGCAGTTCACATTTTCTTTAAAAAAAATTCAATTGCAAAATCATTGTGAACTTCAAATTGTCTATGAGCTGGGACTTTATATCAAAATTCAGTTGCACAACTATGGCTCAGTTCAAATTGTCTATGAGCTGAGACTTTATATAAAATTGTCCTTGTACAACCATGGCACAGTTCAAAGTGTCTATGAACTAGGACTTTATATAAAATTTTCCTTGTACAACCATGGCACAGTTCAAAGTGTCTATGAGGTAGGGCATCAGATATTAATCCCAAATCATTATCATCTCACTCCCGATAACAAAGATTTTGCAGTGTAAACTCTGATCATTTCATCCCATCCACAGTCTACTATTTGTCCAGGGTTGTGTATGTTATGGTCTATACCATACACAAATTCTGTATGGTGTTCTATTGTTTCTAGAGGGGTAGAATGACTGGTATCCCATGTCCTGAAAAAAACAATAAAAAAATAAGGTAAGTGTTGAAATAAATTTTACTGGTACCCTTGTACTTACAAGGGTTAGTGTTATGGTGTTTAGTGCCACTTTCAACAATATTTCAGCTATATCGTGGCGGTCAGTTTTATTGGTGGAGGAAACCGGAGTACCCAGGGAAAACCACCAACCTGCCTCAAGTCACTGACAAACTGTATCACATAATGTTATATTGAATACACCTTGCCTCTGCACCTTGTACTTACAAGCCATTTTTAGTTGTATTATGTAGGCCATTGTAACTGATAGTAATTCATTATTACAATTTAGAACAATATTTTTTATATTTGCATGTGATCTTCAATTGAGTGAGTGATTTTGCTTCATGCCAAATGAGCAAGTTTTCAGTTATTTCATGACGAGAACAAGATACATTTGATGAGATGATGATGTTTGCATTGTATTAGACCAACATGCTTAGTTAGGATTATTATAGGGCTAGCTCACTGACACAAAAGTCCTCGGGTAGACACTTTGCTCACTCGGACACATTATTTTCGAGTCGACCACTCTTTGCTCATAATACTGAGACTAACATGCTTAGTTGGATATTTATATAGTGTTAGCTCACTGAAACACAAATCCTCGGGTTGGCATGTCGCTCACTGAGAGATGTTATTCTTGAGCCAACCCTTCCTTGCTCTTACTCATTAAAAGCTGTGTACTTGGCAGAGAGGCAGGAAATACCAAATTTATAGTCTTTGGTATGATGCTAGTCTACAACATAGCATTGTTATAGAGTTTACATTTTTATATGAATTGAATTGATTTTTTGGTGTTTAACGCCACTTTCAGCAATATTTCAGCTATATCATGGCGACCAGTTTTAGTAGTGGAGGAAGCCGGAGTACCCGGAGAGAACCACTGACCCTGGGCAAGCAACTGGTAAACTTTATCACTTGGGGTTGCGAGTCGAGTGCACCCTTTTTTGTAATTTACAAAGCTGGACGCGAACTGCACCCTTTTTTGTAATTTACAAAGCTGGACGCGAACCCACGCCATATTGGTGATAGGCTTGTATGAGCTGTTAGATCCACCCGGGCCCTTCAATTTTATATAAGAAGACCTTATTAATATTTTGAACTGCTTACCTGACAGTGAAATCATATGAACATGACAACAGAATGTCTCTATTAAAAGGTGATGTCTGAAATTACAGAACAATCTATCTTATTGTTATTATCTATAGAAGTTGTGAGAAACTAGAGGCTCATCTTGACCTATATTTCTCACCATTTCAAGTTCCCATTCAGCATAAATATAAATATTAGAACAAAACAGTTAATAGTTTGAGTTCAATCATTTCAGCAGTTTCGGAAAAGACAATTGAAAAATATTTTCCACATATTCTGTGTTAAAGTATGTTCTGTAGTGGCAGTCATTTTGAATTGCAGATCAACACGGAAAAAACAGTTTGAGTACTGAAGAATACTGAGGAGTACTCGATACAATCTGATGTCAGTTACTATACAGTACCTTTTCCAATAGGGTTAGGATTATGGTATTAAACAAAACTTTCAAGAATATTTCAGTCAGTTTAATTGGTGGAGGAAACCGAAGTGCCTGGGGGAAACTACTGACCTGCAGCAAGTCACTAAAAAACTTTATCACATAATGTTGCATCGAGCACACATCACCATAAGTGGGATTCAAACTCGCAACATTAGTGGGGTTAGGCACTGATTGCAAAGGCTGTTGCCAATTCACCTACCATACGATCACGACCACGACAGCCCCTACTTTTTCCAATAGAAAAAATAACAACCTCACTTTCTCTTACAATACAACAGACTGCCACAATGCAACTGAAATATTGTTGAAAGCAGTGTTATATACCCAAAATCTTAATCCTGATAAAATTTATAGCAATTAGACCTTTTGCATATTCCCGACTTGATTCTAAAATTTTATGTTTTTAATAAGAGTCATTTCCCTTACGACAGGCAAAATGGTACCCATTCTAGGAATTTGAATTTGAATTTTGGTGTTTAATGCCACATTCAGCAATATTTCAGCTATATCATGGCGACCAGTTTTAGTGGTGGAGTAAGCCGGAGTACCCGGAGAGAACCACCGACCATGGGCAAGCAACTGGTAAACTTTATCACTTGTGGCTGTGAGAGTCATGTACACCCTTTTTTGTAATTTACAAGCAGGGCGTGAACCCACGCCGTATTGGTGATAGGCTTGTACGAGTTGTTAGATCCAACGACTTAACTCATTGGGCAAACCCCCCCCCCATTCTAGGAAGAGAAGATATAAAGAATAAAGAATTTGAGAACAATTTTCTTATAATTTGTTGATATTTGAAGCATGTAAAAAAATCAGAGGATAATTCAACAACTTACTTACAAAAATTCACAAGTTTTTAGGACATTAAAATTTTGCACATTTATAGGATAAATATATGTTATTTACATTGCACGATGCATGAAAAGGGACCTATTGCACTCCTTAAAGGGAAATAATTCTTCCAAAAACAGACAAAAGCACATAATTTTATAATCAAGTCAGAATGTGCTAATGGTATATTATCAATACTTACATAACATTTGCTTCAATATTAAATATAAATACTTAATAGTAGTTATTTCATACCTTGATTCTTCTAACGGCATACTGGTGTCCTTTTAATTCACTAACTGGTCCCTTAGAATTTCTGATGTCCCACCCTCTAATGGCACAGTCAACACTACCAGTGAACACAATATTCTGAAAGTGGAATTTTTTTTTTATATACAATTAAATTTAATTATTGATTGGTTGGTGTTATGGTGTTTAACGCCATTTTCAACAATATTTCAGTTATAGCGTGGCAGTCAGTTTTATTGGTAGAGGAAACCGGGGTACCCAGAGAATACCACTGACCTGTCACAAGTCTCTGACAAATTTTATTACATAATGTTGTACACATCGCCCTCAGTGAGATTCAAACTCACTACATCAGTGGTGATAGGCATCGATTGCATAGCAAGTTGTAAATCTAACTACCATACGATCACCGCAACGACGGCTCCTATAATTATTGAAATTTCTACGAAGGAAAACAACCATGAAAATTCTTACAAAGAAAATCTTTTATATACAAAAACAGACAGTAATTCATATTCAACATATTCCATATTAAAAATAGTTTTTCGTACATTTTAAAGATCACATTTTGTGGGTCTTTTTTGAGTAAATAGTAAACTCTGCTTGTAACCTCTCCATTGCAAGATATTTTTGACATCTTGCTCATAAGAGATATAGAATCTAACACCGGCAAAAGTGCAAGACAGGGAAATCTCCGGCACTTTTTGCCGGTGTTTGATTTTATTTCTCACTTTTATCAGCTGTTACCTAATTGTTTTGTTTACATTCCAGATCGAGCGTTTTCCTGCAAATTTTGTTTCCATTGCTGAAGTAAATTATTCAATTTATTCATATGCATCCGTGTCTTGGCAGTATTTTAAATGTATTTCATAATAAAATACAATGTATTTAATAAATATATGATAAATGTAACTCAACACTACACCTGTGGCTGTGAAAAAATATTTGAATTTGGTCAAATGGAGGTAACGTTAGTTACTAACAAGGGAGAGCACTCTATTATTTACTCGAAGTAAGCAAACATTGACTTGAAAGTCATACACCGTGAAACATGAAAGGTGCACGATAGTTAAATTATTAGCTAGCAGAATAGTATACATACATTAATTTAAAAAATACTTATGTAATAGAATCGTGGTTTATATAAATGAAAGTAATTCAAATCTTGATTGAAATTGCTGTAGCGAAGTAAAGATTTTACCGGGAAAAGTCGCGTGTGAGCTGTCTTGTACCGGGAGGTACAAGACAAGGAAATCTCACACCGGAAAAAACAGGAACTGCTCTACCTCAAAAGTGAGAAATATAGAATCTAACACCAGCAAAAGTGCAAGATAGGGAAATCTCCGACACCCTCGGGTGTCTTGCACTTTTTGCCGGTGTTTGATTTTATTTCTCACTTTTATCAGCTGTTATACCTAATTGTTTTGTTTACATTCCCGATCGAGCGTTTTCCCGCAAATTTTGTTTCCATTGCTGCAGTAAATATTCAATTTATTCATATGCATCCGTGTCTTGGCAGTATTTTAAATGTATTTCATAATAAAATACAATGTATTTAATTAATATATGATAAATGTAACTCAACACTACACCTGTGGCTGTGAAAAAATATTTGAATTTTGGTCATTTGAGTTAACGTTAATAGTTACTAACAAGGGAGAGCACTCTATTATTTACTCAAAGTAAACAAACATTGACTGCAAGAGTCATACACCGTAAAACATGAAAGGTGCACAATAGTTAAATTATTAGCTAGCAGAATAGTATACATACATTAATTTAAAAATACTTATGTAATAGAATCGTGGATAATATGAAAGTAATTCAAATATTGATTGAAATTGCTGAAGCGAAGTAAAGATTTTACCGGGAAAAGGCGTGTGTGAGCTGTCTTGTACCGGGGGTACAAGACAAGGAAATCTCACACCGGCAAAAACAGGAACTGCCCTATCTCAAAAGTGAGAATATAGATTCTCCTTCAGTTGCCTGTGGGCTACGATATTTCTCCACTCAAGAGAGTTAAATTAAAAAATTTAACCACAAGCGGTCAGGTGAGTGGTTAAAATTTTAAATTCAACTCTCGAGAGTGGAGAAATATCATAACCCACATGGGCAACTGAAGGAGAATTTGTTTCTCCCCTCTCATTATTTAACACAAACTTTATTTCAAAATTTGAAACTAATGCATTTGAAATTAATGCGGAGAAAGGCATGAGACATTTTAATCCTCTAGAGGATTACAGATATTACCAGCACTGGTTCATCGGGGCTAAAACACCATAATAATGGGAGAAAAACAGATTCTCCTTCTGCTACAAGTGGATTACAACATTTCTCCACTCTTGGTAGTTAAATTTACAATTTAAATCTTCAGCTTTAAAATTAAAAAAATTAACCATCTTGAGTGAAGAAATGTTTCTAATACACTGATAGCAGCAAGAGAATTAATGTTTATCAATAGCATTATAATGTCTTGTAAACTAATGACTATTTAACTTTCGTCATAGGCAACATTAAAACCAAATACACTGAAGAATAGTTTTACCTGATCATATTTTGACCAATCACATGTAAGGATTTCTGCATTGTGAGCTGGGATAACATTTATAGGAAAGTCTGGTTTTCTAACATCCCAAAGTCTCAATGTTTGGTCTCCTAAAATAACAAAAAGTAAACAAGATGCACAATCTAAAAGAAGTAACATCACTAATGTCAGAGAAAAGTAAACACAAATCATGTATGTATAGTGAGAAAAATATAAATGCTATGAGAAACCTAGCTGCAGAAGCATAGCTCTGATAGTCTTTTTTTCTTTTTCTTTTTGTGAGGTCACTACAAAATGAATAAAAAGGCCATAAAAGCTATGGTTCCACAGCTAATGAGAAACCACATATTATATTTTTGCATATGTGTCAAATTTCAGAATGCTATAAATTACATCAAATTTTTCCATGTAGTAATAATGTTGAGAAAACATCCTTTCAAACACCTTTGAAATACATTAACAAAGATATCCATGCATACTTATTGTATTTGTATATCAATTCCCATATAATTTGTGGCTCAAATAACTATGATGAACAACTATCTTTTATAAATGGTACATTCAAAATGAAGTTTTTTGCATAGCACATATGTTTTGTTTTCGTTTTTTTTTTATTAATTTTTTGTTTTTTTGTTTATGTCATAAATAAACAAATATTTCCATATAATTCATTAGAATAGTTCTTGACAACAATGCTACTCACCCAGTAATAATGTGAGGTCTCCATTTTACTCACTTGTAGAAAACATGTGCATGACCACATCATTTCACTAAATAGGGGGTGGGGCATACAACTGGTTTAACTCTGCCACTTTATATCAAGTCATAGGAGCGAACAATCATGTATGTGCATGCTAGGGGTATTGATTCAGCTTCTCTTTCTACAAGTTTCCAGTAAGATATTTGAACTGTTCTGATGTTGTAGTATTTTTTGGTTTCTCATTTTACAACAATAATCTTACTATGAACACCATATTAACTGACTAGTTCATGCTTAATGTCAGGTTTGGACTATTTCAGTTATATCTATGATAACAACAAGTTTACAAACGACAAATCAATATGTAGATAAAAAGGTGGCATTCAGGGATGTGCCTATGGGTGGACATTTTGAATGTATTATCAATGGAAGATAAATAACTTTCATCGCAGACAAGAAAAATATCAGAAAACATTACATATAAAACAAACATATAATAATGCTTAACAAAATTTAGTATTGTTAATGTTTTAATTAATCACTGTACACTAATGTATTGAATTATCAATTACCTGAGGCTGATGCAAAGCATCCTGGAATATGTGGAGACCACCTCACAGAGTACACAATATACTCATGTCCAGAAAATGTTGCAAGTGACTGTGGTTGACTGATGTCCCACTACAATAAATAAACAAATGAATGAATACAATATATTTAGTCAATATGTGTATTCCATCTAAAACAAACAATATGTAACACTGTTTTCACACCAATTTAAACTGGGAGCATGGATATAAATAGCTGTGGACGGAGCAAACCTTCAGATTCTTCATTATTTTGGCCACGGTTATCTCGAGGAGGAAAATTCAATGATATGCAGTTTCATAGTTACTTTTGGAGCAAAATATTTGACAGGCATGGTTACTAATGTTCCTCCCTCCCAAACTTTCAGTCGTATTAAAAATTAATATTCTTCATCAGTCTAAAAACTACAAAACTCACTTCGAAAATTCAATTTTTTGAGGTATGTGACCTTTACCGTAGGTCACGTTGGTCATGTGACATACAGTGTCATAAATATGATGTTCATATCAACAGGAATTTTTTATGATAAGTTCCGCCCTCAATTTTGTCGGTAGACACTACCGTAAATTCCCCTTTAAGTATGAAAAGTGATACCAGTAATTTTTGCCTTTTGAGAGGGAGAAGTTATTTTAAAAATGTAATTATCTGAAATCAATTTTAGATGATCTGTTGAAAATGATCTGAAATAAATATTTCAGGTGATCTGAGTAGAAAAAAGATGTAAGGCAAAACATGTCGCCAGGAACAAAAATTTGATACAAGATTTGAATTTTGTTTTTAGCAATTTGCAACATTAACCAAGCCCAGCATGATTCCCAAGATGATCTGCTAACTCCTGATGTAATTCTACCAATATGTCAATCACAAATATCATAAAAAAAATTTCAATTTGTTTAAATACAGTGCAGGACAAATGTACAGTTGCTGGTGAAATTATCCAAGAATGGCTTGAAAGGGGGTATTTTTTGGACCATCTGGCATCAAAATATACTACATTAGCAGCATTTTGATCAAGGGAAATGATATGTCAGTCAAGCATAGAGTGGAATATTTATAGTGCTAGCTAAATGTATACTGGAAAACATACCAACTTGACTAGTCTATCCCATGATCCACTGAGAACCAGGTTTTCATTTCTGGTCTGACTCCAATGTACTGAATAAACCTAGAAAATAAACAACAGTGTTCAGACTTCTTTAATTTCAATCTTTTTAACATTTTATTTCTCAACAAGGGTCATCGTGATCATGATCGTATGGTAATTGGATTTACAACTACCTGTGCAATCAGTGCCTATCACCACTGAAGTTGTGAGTTTGAGCCCCGTTCACGGCAAGGTGCACTGGATACAACATTATGTGATAAAGTTTGTCTGTGACTTGCGACAGGTCAGTGGTTTTCTCTGGGTACTACGGTTTCCTCCACCAATAAATCTGACTGCCACGATATAACTGAAATATTGTTGAAAGTGGCATTAAACACCATAAACCTAAACCATTTCTCAACATCTAAGATCAAGTAAAGATTAAGTTCAAGATTAGGACTCTGCATTCTTTCCAATATGGCTGTTCGCCCAGTTACATGTGCGGGTTAGCATTTTACTTACATGTGGAAAAAACTTGCATGACCTGCATGACCGCATCATTTCACTTCACTAAGAGGGGAGGAGTGAGCACATAAAATTATTTGAGCTTTTTTAATTGAAGTGCCTGTACCAAGCCAGGAAAGTGAGTGGTGATGTATATGTGTTTTAGGGATATCCATTTTGTCTCTATTTCTACGATTTTTCCATTGGAAATTGGGACTGTTGTTCTGACAGTGTGGTATGTTTTGTTTTTCATTTTATTATTTTATTTTATGTCAATTTTTATTTTGCTTGGTTTTTTTTATTGTTAAACTAATTGATCACAAAAGAAAATACACACTCGTACATTTCAACACTTGGCATTTTGAGAAGCATCAGATTTTGCCTCTGTTTTTGCAATCTTTTGATTGGATTTTGGAACTGTTCCGACAGTTATAGTGTTTGTCTGAATATAAAGGACCAAGATTACAAGCAAGGCCTATATTGAAAATATTTGTTGAGTTAGGGAATGTGTTGACCTTCAAATTTACTAGTTCAATTTGTAATTTAAATTCAAATGACATTAATCTAAAAAAAATTACTCGATAGCATATACATGTACATGTACTTCATACATGTATATTTAAGTAATGGGAGTTATAAAATAAATACCTCTTTTGTATGCTCCTTGAAAGCTTTAATGGGACCCTGAAATAAAATATACATATTTCTCAAAATAACAATTACAAATGTATATGTTTATCTTAGAGTGAAAGTCCTCAAGTCTCTTCTGACTAAAAAAATTATTTCCATGACCTTCCATCAAATTTGGCAAAGTCAAATAAATTTTTGATTAAGTAATAACAAAAAAAATCATATCAGGTACAGCTATATAAATATAATTTGCTGATTTGATTTTGATTTTTGGTGTTTAACGCCACTTTCAACAATATTTCAGCTATATCATGGCGACCAGTTTTAGTGGTGGAGGAAGCTGGAGTACCCGGAGAGAACCACTGACCATGGACAAGCAACTGGTAAACTTTATCACATGCGGCTGCAAGTCAAGTGCACCCTTTTTTGTAATTTACAAAGCCAGGTGCGAACCCACGCTGTATTGGTGATAGGCTTGCGAGTTGTTAGATCCAACGACCTAACTCATTGAGCCACCCGGGCCCCAACTCATGGTAAGAGTAATAGCTTTGTACAATTTGAGTGAGAGATTAAGTGATTGTTGCTCAATGCCAAGTGATCATTTTTCAGGTATATATCATGGCGATAACAAGCCATTTTTTAATGAGAGGATGAGTTGGATTTTACAGTGTTTGCTCACTGAAACAAGACTGGACAGTCTACTGGAAAAGAAACAACACTGTGTAGGCTACAGAAAAAAGAAGACATGACGCTCCACTTTGATACATCATCCTGATTCCGAACCAACCAGTTTTTTCCCTAAAGCGAAGAAGAAACAAATACAATTTTTATAGATTTTGGTTTGACCCAAGTGGAAACAAATGCACCACCTTCTGCACTCTAGATGAGAATGTTAACCATTACACCACCAAGATAGTATTGATTAATAATGGTAATTATTCATGATATTGTACTATTCTTACAATGTAAATTCTACTTGTGCAAAGCATGTTTTAAATGCTACCTGTTAATTCCAGTTTGTCAATATGAGTTTTGCAATCTTATGCCTAATAATGTTATATTAATATACCCTTGGTTGTGATGTGTCCCACACTACTACTCCTCCATCTCCTGAAGCCGTTACCAACACATTTTCATTATTTTCTGCCCAGGTCACATCAAACAACCCATCATTCCAATCATATATAACGTGGGGAATCAATCCATCTTGATTGATATCTATAATATATAAAGTACCGCTACCTGGAAAAATAAAAGATATACATGTATGATATAAGATACGATTACATGTATCTAATAAATATATGCTTAACCCTGCCACATTTTTGTGCCTGTCCCAAACCAGGACATGGATTTCCAATGTTATATGTTGAGGTTTTTTTTAGTGTTCAGTGAATTAAAGTGAGAGGTTATTGTTTGTTTTGTTGATATTGGTGGAATTGTTTTTTAAACGTCATATTTTGGATACAAAACTTTTTTCAAGAAATACACGACTGAAGTGCCCAATTTAATGTATTAGAAAAGTTTTAATTACAATTTTAATATTTTAGGATATCTGGGTTATTTTTATGAAATTTGTTCATACTTGTGTCTGGTCGTAAGCGTATCCGTTATTGAGGCTATATATTTAAGTCCTTTTTAAATATATAAATTTTAACATATTCTATTTATATAATAGTTACTGATATGAAGGGCAATATCAGGATTAATTACAGTAACACCTTATATAAGAATGCTGGATTCTGATTAGTTAATAACCATGATAATTTTTACAAATTCAGGCATTTTTTTACCTTGCATTGTGAATTTGCTGTTTTTACCCTTCACCGAGACGATTGTAATAAAATTTGTAAAACGTTATCAGTTGTGCGTTTTATGTAACATCATTCGGTAGAATTATACAGATACATCATGTTAGGTCCTGTAAACGACAAACAAAAGGTATTATTTATTTAGCCAGTGTTCTAAATAATATTTGGTGTAATTAAACAGATATTTCATGTTTGGGAGGGGTATTTGCGAAAAATACCAGTCTTGAGACTAAATTTCCCTCGCCAATTGGCTTGGGAAATTGTTCGTCTCTCGACTGGTATTTTTCGCAAATATTCCTCCCAAACATGATATATCGGTATAATACAGACTGTCCAAGGGTCGTGGTACGGACCAGTGGAAATGATATTGCCCGAGCCGGAGGCGAGTGCAATATCATTTCCACTGGTCCGTACCATGACCCAAGGGCAGTCTGTCTATCCTGATATTGCACTCCATATCAATAATTATTGTGTTTATTGCATTGAAGACCAGAATCTGACACATACAATATAAATGCATAGGAATTTTTAATCAGGATCACCGAAGGTTTCCCTAGGCGTTATCACCTAAATTGAATTGACTACAGCAATTGTTTAAACGGTGTTCAACTTATAATGAGAAATAAAATGAGATTATAAGTAACATGGTAACCTATTAAAATGTATACAAACAAATATCCGTGTATATTAGACCAGTTGTACCAGTCTATACACGGTTTTTGGACCAGTCTATATCACGGAAAAGTGAAGGTCACATGGAAAGTGTTCAGCCAATTACATGTATGCTTTTTATTCTGACATGCAGGAATGTTTAATTTTTATTGAAAACCAAACTTTTATAGAAAATTTATCATATCTAATTAATAACAGCCATTTGTTGGACCTCCCTCTAAAAATTATATGAATTGCAGGTATTATACCTGCTGAGCCAGAAGTGCCCTGGAGGAAGATGCTAATTAGATTTGGAGACAATATGTGAACAAAATACTTTGATCATGTTTATTTACAGGTTTTCATATTTTCTATCCAAAAATATAAAAGATAATTGATCAAAATTAATGAAATTCATCAAATTTAATCTCTTAAAAATTAAAATTTTAATTTTAAATTTCATTTAGCTAAAAATTAAATTTGATTTCTACCGCATATTGATGTTTTGATCTTGTCTAATATGTGTTTAATGCATTTCACTAAGAAAATTATAAACTGATATTGTTTGAGGACTTGAAATTTCCATTTTCCGAAAGAAGCGTTAT
>MJUT01032536.1:830558-850623 GCA_002080005.1 Gigantidas platifrons
CAGTTCATTCACATTCAAAACCCCGCTTTTAATATATTAAAAGTTTCGCCAACAAATTCCCGCGGTTTTGCAACTGGAGTTATCGTGCATGAAAGAAAAACCCCGAGTAAGCCCGAACGTAAGTTAAAGGTCGTCAGTTTCGTTTTTGTAATCATCGGATGTTGAAAAGGATGATTTGGAGTGAATAAAGCTATTTTTTGAAGTCGAGTAGGGTTTAATCAAGGTAACTGCTGTTGTAATTCTTAAATAAACATCTTGTTAAACGAATTAAGGAGGACTAGCGGTGAGATGAAAGGTATTAATGGAAATAAAATGAGTTGAAGCGTGGCTACCGACGACATTTGTATCTCCCTTGTCTAGTGTATATATGTGGATAGTCGATCTTTTTATTCACCGGGAGCAAGTCCCTGTGGACCAACCGTTGCATATAAATGAACATATTAAATATACATGTACGAGAACTAAGATTTCATGTCACAGAAATGGGAATAAATACATCAAAAGTTCGTTTGCTTAAAAGTAAATTCGGTGGATGCGTACTCCTGCATTTTTGATGGTGCCATTTTTATTTTAAAGTTTTATATCTTTTCGAGAGAATCACTTTCAAAATACTTAATGGATACGATAGATTTCAATAAACATGATACTGACATTTTCATAAATGAAACGTGGCAACAATAATTCATTATTCCGGGCATTTTTTTCTCTCGTTATTCCGGACATTGTGACGAATCGTGCAATGAATGACGATTACAAAAATTTGTCCACTTTCAATACATACTGTGGCATTTTGAGTACATGTCATAACTATAAAAAAAAATCATTATCCTTGATTGAATTCTTTGTCGGGATCATTATCTTTAACCAGGTAAATCAAGCCAGGTGAGATCGAAGATTACGCAATCGAAACAAAAAGTCTATAATCCGTTGATTGGCTTGTGACATGTCATAAAATTGTCATTGTAGTGACTAATTAGTTTTAATCAGCAAATGAAGAAGAAAAATGGATTTTTACAAACATTTAAGTGGCGAATTGCTTTGAAAAATAATCGTCAATATTAAAATGCATTCGTAAATTACGAAAATGACGAGCGCTCGCTGAAACACTGCTCTACCAGATGTGTGTTTTTGGTGTTGATCGGAAATTCAACATGGCCACCAGGGCCAATAACGTGTTCTGATTGGTTGAAACCTTGAAAATCTTCTTGTCAGAAACCACTAAACCAATTGAATTGTGACTTTGCAGGAATGATCATTGGGTGGTCATGTACTAAATTTGTGAAGCGTTTGCCGATCGGAGATTCAAAATGGCCACCATGACTCGACTTAGTTTTAACATAGGACCCTATGAAAAAAATGTTTAAAAGTCTAACTCTGAAACCAATAAGTCAATTTAAAACAAACATGGCATGAATGGTCCTTAGGTGGTCAACTTTCAAATTTATGTGCAGTGACCCCGACCTCCATCCAAGATGGCTGCCATCAGCGAACATAGTTTTAACATAGGACCCTATGGGAAAAATGTTTAAAAATTTTTCCCTCTGAAACCAGTAAGCCAATTTAAAGCAAACATGGCATGAATGGTCCTTAAATGGTCAACTTTCAAAATTATATCCAGTGACCCAGACCTCCATCCAAGATGGCCACCACCAGCGGACATAGTTTTAGCATAGGACCCTATGGAAAAAATGTTTTAAAATCTTCTCCTCTGAAACCAGTAAACCAATATAGCAAACATGTCATCGATGATCCTTAGGTGGTCAACTTCCAAAATTGTGTTCAGTGACCCCAATCTCGGTCCAAAATGGCCACCGTCAGCAGACATGGTTTTAACATAAGACCCAATGGGAAAATTGTTTAAAAGTCTTCTCCTCTGAAACCAGTCAGCCAATTTAAAATAAACATGGCATGGATGTTCCTTGGGTTGTATATACTTTCAAAATTGTGTCCGGTGACCACAACCTTCATCCAAGATGGCTGCCATGAGCAGACATAGTTTTAACATAGAACCCTATGGGATTTGAATAGTAACTTAGATGTATTCGGCATGCAGACATTCTTAAGAGGATTTAGTTTTTAATTTTATCCTCAGATATGGTGCTTTCACAAGTGACTGTTAATAATAACAACCTCTCTGAAAACACCTCTATACAATGCCAACAAGCAGATCCTCCTACAACTGACACTTCAGTACAAGAACCTTCTCACGATATTTCAATGGTAACTCCAAGTACACAGGCAGACCCGGAAAAGGGAAATGAGGAGTCTGTCATTCCAGTAACACCAAAGAAACGTGCTCCTCACAGTGATTTACCACTATTAAGAACTTCTGGAACAAATCTGAAAGAATATGGTTTCCATGGACAAGGGAAGTCTCCCAGAAGAAAAAGGTTTGAATACTAAAGATAAGGTTTCAAGTTATAAAAAAAAATAGTTGTATCTCCTATTCTTCCTACATACAAATGTAGCTATTAAATGTGATAATTAGTCCAAAAAATATATATGTGTTTCTGCTAACATTCGTGTAAAAATGTAAGATAGGTTTGAAATGTGCAATATAATATTTTCAGTATGACCAACTGCATACAAGCACTTGATAAATTTAGGTAAAAGAAATAGTATTTTATTTTTTACTCAATTGAACCTGTATGGGTTATAAACTTATATATTTGAAAAGAAAAGAGCACAGATAATCGGCAAAATTGAACAGTTTAGAAACATTGTTCTTTCATCATGTTCATACAATAAAAAAACACCATGGAACACTTCAGGTAGTCTAGGATTTGACCATTGTTTAGAAAGGGGGTTATTGTGTTTAATGCCACTCAACAATATTTCAGCTATATTACGGCAGACATTTTTAATGGCGGAGGAAACACGAGTACCTGGACAAAGACACACCTGTAACAAGCCACTGACAAACTTTATCACATAATGTTGTATTGAATACACCTCAGTATGAGCGGAATACAAACTCACAACTTTAGTATATTATTAGACCATCGTTGAGAATGTGTACAAATTTTCAAAATACATTTTTGCCTTACCTAAGTTGAGACACATGTATTACTATACTGGTTGTAAGAGCATAAAACTGTTTTCGTGATATTATCAATTTCTCAGTTTACATGTCTGTTGATGAATTTTAATAGTTACTAACATTTTAATGTCCACCACATCACACAACATGTGACTTTTAACTGATTTTGTTTATGCTCTTTGTAACTGTTCTGATTGTGTAGAAACATGTTGACTTAGATGCTCTGTAGAAGTTATTGTACATTTTGTACATAGATCCTTTGACTAATGAGTGGCATCAAATACTATTGACACCCTCCTACTCTATTGTTAATATACCATTATTTGTCATTGCTAGTGAATGAATAATTTGATTGGTCAGGCTATGCAGAATTTTCATTGACTGGACAAGAAAATTGTGACCTTTTAATACTGTTTAATAGAGGTGACCGCATGGGCAGGTTTTACTAATATTATTAATATTTTATTTCAGACCACCCAAGAGAAAATCTCAGGCTGACAATACAAAAGATAAAAGATCTAGTCTAACACAGGGAAATTTGAATGACAGCAGTAACAGCACTGATGGCTCCATCCATGATAATGTATGTACAGTTAGAAACTCATTCAGTTCTTATTATTGTGAACTGCAGCGGTGATGTAATGGTTAGCGTGCACGCCTCATGTGCGGTAGATCGTGGGTTCGATCTCCGATCGGGTTAAACCAAAGACAATAAAATTGGTATTTGTTGCTTCTCCACTTAGCATGCAGCATTAAGGAGAAAGAGCACGGACTGGTTGGCTCAGAATCAGGATAATGTGTTCGAGTGGAGCACCATGTCTAACCACGGACTGTTGTTTCAGCGAGCTAGCACTATAAAAATCCAACTCAGACAGTGTGTTGGTCTAGTATAAAGAGGACCTCATGATCATCATCTCATAGAAAATTAACTTGTTCTCACCATGATATAGCTGAAAAAATTGCTGAGTTGAGTTAAACAACAACTACCCACTCACCCCTATTATTGTTAAGGCATGATGGTCAACAATTCCACCAATATCAACAAAGCGAACTATCACCTCTCACCTCAAATCATTGAACATGAAAAGACCATGGCATAGGACATTGGGAAATTAGGGCCTGGCTTGCAACAGACAAAAAAATGTGTAAAATTTCTAATGCAGCTTGTATTAGTGGCATCTGAAAAACAGCAGGGGTTCAAATTTATGAAGGTCCGAGGTTCATGACCTTTTGCTTCTGACTTCAGACTTTTACATTGGGTATTAGCTACACCTGCTGACCTTTTGATTTTCGTTGGAAGTGTCATTAACTTTTGATAAGATTATTAAACTTTTTAAACATCTATAGCTTTCAATTGTAGATCTTCTCATTTCGTAAAAAATCTTGATCATGATCATATTGTAGTTGAATTTACAACTACCTATGCAATCAATGCCTAAAAAAATCACTAAAATTGTGAGTTCAAATCCCACTCATGGCGAGGTATATTCGATATAGCATTATGTGATAAAGTTTGTCAGTGACTTGCAGCACTTAGGTGTTTTTCTCTGGTTACTCTAGTTTCTTCCAACAATAAAACTGACAAAACTGTTGAAAGTAGCGTTAGGGGAAGTACTAACCCCAAATAATGTTCTGTGTCTTGTTTTTGACAGTATTTGTGCATGTTAATTTATCTACCGAAGCCAGCATGAACATGTAATTTTTGTTTGCAGCAATTTCTTGAGAAACTACTTAGCAACCCACTTCTACATGAGAAACTTGCAGAGAATATAAATAAAACAATCAATTGTTCTGACATCAGTAAATCTGGGAGTATAATATCTGATACCAGTCTAACACAAAATACTGGTTATAAAGACGATGAGACAGCACAAATACCATCAATCAGCCTGGAAGATATATTGGACCCACATGTGAGATACTTTTATATGATTTTAATTTGCTAATACAACTGATTTCAAGATATGATTTTAATGTATCAATTGCTAAAAAAATGAGGTAAAATATAACAGATCATTCTGTGACTGTTTTCCATTTGAAATTCATTTATGTAAAAGTGTTAAGATGAAAAAAAAGATCACAGCAGCTGTTGCCTCACTCTTTGAAAAGGATTGAATGTATGTTTGATATAGTTTATTGAATAGGATTCGATGAAATTAAAGGCAATAAAATCGCATTGGTGGTGTAATGGTTAGTGTATTCGCCTCCAGTGCTGTAGATCGGGGGTTCGAGCCCTGATCGGGTCAAACCAAAGACCATAAAATTGATATCTGTTGCTTGTTCGCTAAGCACTCAGAATTAAGGAGAAAGAGTAAAGACTATATAGCTAGTTGGCTTGGAATCAGGATAATATGTCAAGAGTGGAGCGACATGTCTATCTATGAACAGTTGTTTCAGTGAGCTAGCACTATTAAAATCCAACTAAGTGTGTTGTTCTAGTACGAAGCGGACCTCATCATCATCTAATTGAAAATCAAATTGTTCTCACCATGATGTAGCTGAACAATTGCTGAATTGGCATTAAACAACAACCACCAAAGGCAACAAAAACGATTACTGTAATAATTTGTAGTTTTGAGCGATAACAGGAATAGATCCTTTGCTTTATCAGGCATGAATTTGGTACAGTAATGGGACTAAATTTTGTCTACTAAAATGGTGGCCTGGGCAACCAAATTTCGTTTTTGGTGACCACCAGTGTAATTGAGGTTGCTACCGGAAATTCTGGATTTTTTTTTATCGGGGAGGAAAATATTGAACTTCCAGTATCAAAACTGAAGTGGACATTGAACTTGAAGACTCTTATTAAATCATTGAAAGAATATTTGTTTTTACTCTTTTACCTTATATCTTTGGCTACCAATTTTTTTTATCCCCTCGCCAACGAAGTTGCGAAAGGATATAGTAACGCTACCGTCCGTCCGTCCATAACATCCTTGTGAACACTCTAGAATCAACATCCTTCAATGGATTTTGACCAAACTTGGTACATACTTAGTCCTTATGAGAATCTGGAACCCTTTTGATTTTCAAGGTCACCGGCTCAAATTTTTACCGCGTAATATCCTTGTGAACACTCTAGAATCAACATCCTTCAATGGATTTTGACCAAACTTGGTACATACCTAGTCCTTAAGAGAATCTGGAACCTATTGATTTTCAAGGTCAAAGGTCAAGGTCACCAGGTCAAATTTTTTATCATGTAACATCCTTGTGAACACTCTAGAATCAACATCCTTCAATGGATTTTGACCAAACTTGGTACATACCTAGTCCTTAAGAGAATTTGGAATCCTATTGATTTTCAAGGTCACCAGGTCAAATTTTTAAGCGAGGGGATATGCCACGCTTTGCGTTGTCCTTTTTTTTTTTGCTTTGGCCACTAAAATGTGAGTTTGGCCACTGGATTTTTGGAGTTGGTGGTCATCTAGCCACCAAAATTAGAATCCCACTTTGAGGCCTGAGTAATATCTTTATTTGAGTGGAATGTCTAGTAGGTTTCATAAATTTGATAATTCAACTACAGTTACAGGCTACACAAGAAATCTCCTGCAAAGCATGTATTTGTTTATATACAATGTAGGTAGAAAGAGAACATAGGTGCCGTCATGGCCGTGATCGTATGGTAGTTGGATTTACAACTACCTATGGAATCAGTGCCTATCAGCACTGATGTTGTGAGTTCAAATCTCGATCAACACTGTGATAAAGTTTGTCAGTGACTTGCGACAGGTCTTTGGTTTTCTCCGGGTCGTCCGGTTTCCTCCACCAGAAAAAAAATGACCACCACAATATTAAAGATTTCTTGTGTAGCCTGTAACTGTAGTCGAATTATCAAATTTATGAAACCTACTAGACATTCCACCCTAATCCATATATATATATATATGTAGAAGATGTAGATTTTAGAAATTTAATGATTCCACCACAGTTACAGGCTACAGGTGAAACCTTTAAAAAATGTGTCTTGTAACACCAACAGTTTTCAGTTGAAAATGGGTGCAACAATTATAATTATATGATTAGACTGCTGTTGATCATGTTTTGCGCCGTAAAATCTTATTCAACCCACCATTTCTTTAGAAATGCCTGTACCAAGTCAGGGCCATTGCGGTTTTCCCAGTTTTCCAGTTGTTGACTGATTTTGTTGATTTATGAGTTTTGACTTTCCCTTTGGAAGATTGCTCGGTGTTCGGTAATTTTGTTATTACCTTTATTTAGTATGAAAGTGATAAATACTGCCATTTTAAAAATTCCATTTGATCAGTATCTTTTATCGTATCATTTTAGGAAACTCAAATGACACAAGGACAGATCAACAGCATCATAGATATGACGGAAGGAGACACAGTGCTTGATTCTTTGTTAAAATTGTTTAATCAGGGTAAGTTTTTTATTTATAAGATAAATTTCTGCACTAAAAGTTGACTTATTAGATCTTATGATCTCCTATAGGGTTGCTAAATTAAAGTAAACCTCATCAGTTGTGTAATGGTTAGTGTACTCACCTTGAGTGCGGTAGATCGTGGGTTCGAGTTGTAGTCGGGTCAAACCAAAGACTTTAAAATTGATATTTGTTTCTTCTCAGCTAAGCACGCAGCATTAAAGAGAAAGAGCAAAGATTGGTTGGCTCGGAATCAGAATAATGTGTTTGAGTGGAGCCACCTGTCTACCTGCAGACTGTTGTTTCTGTGAGTTAGCATTATAAAAATCCAACAAAGCAGACCTTATCATCATCTCATTAAAATTTAATATATTTTCACCATGATATAACTGAAAAATTGCTGAATTGGCATTAAACAACAATCTCTCACTCACTCACTAAATTTAAGTACTGATTTAAAACAATTCAATAAAATCTGCCATATGTATAAGTATTTCAGTTGATGACATGAGATTATAAAATTTGATGCCTCCAAATGTTGCTTCAATTATAGTTATTGTTTTTCTTTTGATGTTATTTTTAGATTCTAGAATAGGATCTGACGAAGAAAAGATTTTAAAAGACAATAACAACATTGATATTATGGCATCTGAATCCACTTCTGTTCCTACAATTAGCCGCAATACATCAGTCACTTCATCCACATTTATGCCATCAGTTATAGAACCTCTTAACTTTGAATCGACCTCTGGATTTAAGCCTATAAATAGCACTGATGTAATAGGTAATGAAAGTTTATTATCATTCCCTACAATCTCTATCAGGGATGTGTTTGAAAAGACGGTGGAGAATAAATATGTGAGTGAAAATTCAATTGATGCAGTTTTAAACCCATCAGCATGCAAACGAACTTTGAATACTCCTACGGATTTTTCTGTGATATCTTCAAATAAATCAAGTGCTCAACATTCTGCAAACGTAAATACTTCCATGTCTTCAAGTATTGCCCCGACAATAACAATATCAAAGACTTCACATTTAATAGCATCTGTACAATCACCTCACATACAATCAGTGTCTCCCGTGTGCTTAAATCAGTCATTCTCATCTCAGCTGTGCCAAGCTTCATCACTACCTGGATCAGCCAGTAATTCTGAGTCATCAAAGTGTTTATCGTCAACAGCTGTGTCAAAGACAAAGATATCAGTACCTGAAGATGGTTCTTCTGTTTCAAACAATCTTTCAACCACCGATATCAGTACTCCTTCACATGGCCTGGTACCAGTTACTGCTGGATCCACCAAAGGATCAAAGACTGGATCATATATTTCATTCGTTAAAGGTGTAACAGACAATAGTAGTACGCCTGTTGGTGAAAGGGGTTTATCCACAGTTCAGTTTGATGATAATTCTAAAACGTTTCAAGAATTACCTTCCGAAGTGAAAAATCTGTATTCTTCATTTGAACAGAATGTCTCGAATATATCCAACAGTCAGGTTTGTATTTTCAGATATTTACAAATAAATTTTTGTTTACTTTTTGTAACCTTAAAAGATCTGTTGAAATCAGACAGTAAAAAACAAACCTTTATAGAGATAGACAAAGACTGAAAGAGTAATACTCAACAATGTAAATAGATTTCAAATTGATTGATTGATTAGTGTTTAACGCCAACTTTAGCAGTATTTCAGCTATATCGTGGCTAAATAGATTTAAAAGACATTTAGTGACGGGCATGGCCTGGAAAACAAAGATCATATTTTTTAGCAAATAATCGTATTAAGTTTAACTGATGGTCTACTTTCTTGATCACCATCGTTTCTTCAAGATATGTTTGTACATAATAAGTAAATTAAAATAGAATTTTAGAATTACAGGACCTACATGTATAAGACCATCTTCTACAGTATTTCACTTGTATCAAAACTGGTGGTCATATAATGGTCAACACGCTCGCCTCAAGTGTGGTAGATCATGGTCAGAACAAACCAAAGAATAACATTAGAATTTGCTGCTCCACAAAGCATGCAGTAAGAGGGAACACTTGTTACCTTAGAATCATGATAATGCGTCGTAATGGAGCAACATGTCTACCCATGGACTTGTTTCATTGAGATTACATGATAAATGTCCAACTTAGCGTGTTGATTTAGTACAAAGCGGTCATCATCATCATCATTTGATCCAAGTGCAAATTGTTCTTGCCATGATATACATACAGTACAGTCTGAGGCATATTATGATAAATCACTGTGATCCACACATCACTCTTCTTAGTGATACTGATACATTGTATATCTTCTGGTTTGTTTAATCTATTTATTTATTTTGATATGCCTTTTGGGTGATAGTAGCTAACACTCTAAATGTAATAGAAATTTTGAAGATATATTTAATAAAACAAAAGATACAGTATATTCAAATCACCAAGATGAGTGATACGTCTATCAGAGTGATTTATCATGCTATGTCTTTTGACTGTACTGTAGCTGAAAAATTGCTCATTTGGCATCAAGCAATAATCACTGGTTTAATGTATGTAATGATAAGTTTTAAATTAAATTAAGGTATTTGTTTTATTGGTTTTCCAAAATAAAATTCCTGCAATTAGACAACAAACTTTATGACAAGGTTATCAAGGATTGGAATCAAACTCTCAGCTTTTGTTCTGATATGTTCTCTTTACAAAAATAAATATGTGAATAGATTTGATCGCACTCACAACAGTCTATAAATAGAATATATTTTCCATCTTTTTCCAGGCTTGGTAGGGTACTCCGAAGTTTTAGTGTCCGTAAGCAGGAAATACATGTTCAAATTTTTTTGATTGATGAAACCAGATAGTAAACTTATTTTTTAAAAACAACTTCTGATTGGTCAATAAAAATACCCTGTACTATATTTGATGTTGATTTGATTGATTTTTTGTGTTTTAACGCCACTTTCAGCAATATTTCAGCTATATCATGGCGACCAGTTTTAGTTTTGGAAGAAGCTGGAGTACCCGGAGACAACCACCGGCCATGGGCAAGCAACTGGTATTTCTTTATCACTTGCGGCTGCGAGTCGAATGCACCCTTTTTTGTAATTTACAAAGCCGGGCATGAACCCATGCCGTATTGGTGATAGGTTTGTATGAGTTGTTAGGTAATCCAACTACCTAACTCATTTAGCCACCTGGGCCCTGTACTGTATTTAAATAGGGGATTGTAGGTCAGTTATATATTTTTCAGGAAGAAATTCAATTGTACCAAAATGAAAAGACGACAAAATGGGCAAAGAAAAACAAACAGATTTCACCAAAGCCACCTTCATTTAATAAGCAAAAACAAAAAGAATCGGCTAATAGTTGCAATAAAATATCGAAGTCTGAATGTAGAAAAAAAGAAACCAATGAAAAGTTAAGATCAGGCTATTGCTCTAAAATTAAACTCAACTGTGAGGAAAATTCAACTGTGAACGAAAATAAGATGTTGTCCTTGTCAAGTGATGGATCAGGAGCTGGTATCCTTAAATCTGGTCAAAAGAAAAAGTCACCGACAAGTACCTCCAAGACTGCAGGAAGCCAGGAAAAAAAATCACCTGTTTCAACCAAAAATGATGAACAAGTCACCAAAAAAGACAGCAATTCATCGAGGAAAAAAGGAAAGAACAGTAAATCCCACGAGAAGAAATCGTCACCAAAGCCGAAAATCAGATGTGATCCTCTTCAACCAAGGAGTGACAATAAACGAAATAAATCGTCCAAAGCTGCACCTAAACCCTCCTGTTCTAAATGGTCTACAGGTATTTTTATTTTAATACATGCAATGATAATTAGTACCCATTTCCAGCCACAGTGGAACTTGTGCAGTTGACACCTGAGTTATCCAGCATCCTGTGACATCCGACAAAAATTTATGGTCCCAGAGTATTTCAGTTAACTAAGATCAAACCTGAGTATTCCCACATTCTGTGGAATCCGACACATTTCCTTGGTCCCTTGGTGTGTCGGATTAGACAGGACCCACTGTAATTTTACACTTGTCATAACTTAACATTTTGAACAAAAGTTAGTATATACCAATGGTACATTTAACATAGCTTTTTAATAGAATTTTGAACTACAGTATATATTCTTCCATCATATGAAACATATAACATTTATATTGAAACGGCAAGGTTTTGTCTGAAGTTTTGTCTTGCCTGCCTCATCATCATCATCATCATCATTGGCATCAAGTTTTTAGCTTATTATCATTATTATACCCCTAATATAAAGGTGTTTCTTTTTTTGAAGTCTTGTATAACCTTATCACACCTTTATATAACTTCATGGAAATTGGATAGAAACTTCTTTGAACAATAGGATTCACAATATTACTGACAGATGCACACCGTATCATTGTTAATGGGTTAGTACTGCATGTACTGTAGATTGTGGGGTCGAGAATCGGTCGGGTCTAACCAAAGATTATAATATTAATATTTTTTCTGCTTCTTTCATCTTTGAACAACATGCAGCATTAAGGAGTAAGAGTTAAGACTAATTGGCTCGGAATCGGGGATAAGTCGTGCGAGTGGATGACATGTCTATCTACGGACTGCTGTTTCAGTGATCTAACACTATGAAAATCCAACTAAGCATGTTGGTCCAGTAAAAAGTGGACATTATCTTATCAAATTTAGCATGTTTTTGTCTTGATATAACTGAAAAATTGCTCATTTGGCAAAAAACAGTAATCACTCACTTTTATCATATACGTTATAGTTTACTCTCAAAATATAATGTATTAACAAGTTACATGAACATACACTTTCGACTTTCCATTTTACAATGGCGGGGAGGGGTATGGTGTTTAGCACCACTTTCAACAATATCTCAGTTATATCCTGGCAGTCAGTTTTATTGGTGGAGAAAACCACCAACCTGTCGCAAGTCACTGACAAACTTTATCACAAGTCACTGACAAACTTTATCACAAGTCACTGACAAACTTTATCACATAATTCTGTATCGAGTACACCTCGCCTGAGCAGGATTCAAACTCACAACATTATTGGTGATAGGCACTGATTGCATAGGTAGTTAGAAACCCAACTACCATATACGATCACGACTACAATGGCCCCTCACTTACAATAAAGGAGAGGTATTTAACTTGAATGTACGCTTTCGACTTTCTATTTTACAGCGTAATAGCTTGTTTGGTTAAATGTTAATATTTTATTGTAGGTTTGTCTGCATTAATCAAGATTGCATCCCCTGAAAAACCAAAGACAGATGCTACTGAAAATGGACAAATGATTGCACCAGACAACACAAAAATTTCACCAACCACTCATCAGAACGATGATTTACCTATACAAAAATTATTTGGAGATAATATCGATCAAAGAACTCCATTGTTAAGAAATACCAGTTCAGAAGTTGTTGCTTCCAAGCTACAAATTTCTGTGTCAAAACATAGAACTTCAAATAAAAGCTCACAAAAGGTTTCAGCTAAATCTCAATCCAATAAAGAACCAGAAACATTTCTACATAGTATTTCACCAACAGCAAGGGACATCACTGAAGATGGAACATCAAAATCCCCAGAAATCATTAAACTTGGACCATCTTGTCTGGGTGAAGTAAAAGTAATTTCACAACATGTGAACTCTGAACAGAATCAACCAAGTAGGGAAGCCTGTACAAATCAGACAGATATCGATACAGATTTACCTGAAAAGCAAAATAGATTTTTTTCAATGCCTCTTTTGGATGGAAATGACTCTCATTTTATAGTTCAACAAAGTGAGTCAGTTTTTACACCTCATGATCATGCTAGAGCCAACGGTATTGGAAAGAATCTTGCTATAACACCTGAATCAACTGTCAAACATTCTCAACCACCGCCTTCTGTTTCTAATGTACCAATTTCTGCGTTTGATGATACTTTCTATTCAGAGAGCATAGATTTTCTTGAGTCGCCACGGAAACACATCTTGAAAGCAAATACTGACGTAAGAACATCATGTGGTGATAAAAATGAAGCAGAACAGAATCCAATTCAGCCAATATATACAGCAACACCCTTAACTGATTTTTTTGGCCCTCAGCAGATTCATATACGAACATTGGATGTTGAAAATGTTTCTGATACTAGTCAATCACCTGGACAACAGAAGCCGAAAAGACAGTACAAACGTAATCAAAAACCTGTGATAAAACATGCAACCAACAGACGAGGTAAAAAAAATGAAAAGAAGGTCATTACAGAAACGAAACGAAAGAAAACTCTGCTTGATGTACTTAACACAGATTCTAAAAGTGAAACCGAGCTTGAAACCTCATGTGAACCAATTATAATGGCTGGAACAAAAGTTAATATTGTTAGAACTGTAAAAATGCCAAGGCCTGTAATATCCACCAATTCTATTGGTCTTTCTAGTATAATAGATAGGAAAAGCACCAATGATATAGTACCTATGCAGAAACATCAATCTATTTATAGACCGCAAAATGAAACTGAAAGTGAAGATGGTAATAATTTGGTAATATTTGTAAATGATATAAAGGACAAAATGTCTAGGGAAGAACATGATGATTGTATTCCTGATGCTGGGGGAAATATTTATGTGAACAGTGGCCAAATTATAAACTCACCAAGCTCTAAAAAGATTATTCAGGTATCAAGGGGTGCACAAAATAAGACACGAAGGAAAATCCCAATGCAGTTAGGAAATGATATGCCAGTGCAAAGTCAAAAAATTGTTCATGTACAAGTACAAAGTCAAAAACTGGTTCAATTGTTACCAAAAAAAGATGTATCAGTACAAAATCAAAAACTGGTTCAATTGTTACCAAAAAAAGATGTACCAGTACAAAGTCAAAAACTGGTTCAATTGTTACCAAAAAAAGATGTACAAATACAAAGTCAAAAACTGGTTCAAGCATTACCAAAAAATGATGTATCTATACAAAGTCAAAAGCTGATTCAATTACCACAAAATGATTTACCAGTACAAAGTCAAAAACTGATTCAAGCGTTGCCACAAAATGACATGTTAGTACAAACTCAAAACGTTGTCCAAGTGTTACCACAAAAGCAAGTACCATTGAAAGTACTCGGAAATAAAGAGGGAAAAGTCTTGGATTTAACTACTGAAAAATGTGTTGTTTCACCATCTTGTAAAAAATTAATGGGGCAATTTGGTATTTTTCATCATTCAGACTCACATCTAGGTCGACGATTGAACAATAGCTGGAGTAGGTCCTCAAAATCTCAAAGTAAAGCAGTTGTAGCCAGATGTTTATCAAGTGACAGTAACCATAGCAACACATCAAAACAATCTATATCTGTAGAAACCACTGCTGAACCGTTAGTATCAATGCCTGCATTTTATGACATTCATCTGACAAGAGAAAGTTCAAATGACACATGCTCATCAGAACTTGAACACATTATTAGTTCTGCAAAGACGAGAACAAGAGAAAAATCTGACAGTGTCTCCTCAAATGGGAATAAAACAAATGAAGACACAAATTCTAGAGTCAAGACACATTTATTTGAAAATAATGAAAAATCGTCTTTTTCGACAGACAGTGAGGAAATTGATGTGGAGGGAGATTGGGAAAATCCTTGGACAAATATGAACTCCCATTTGTTACATGATAACAATGATGTCACTCTTACAGAAAATTCACAACATGTGACAATTTGTGAAGGAAATCATGTGACTTTACAGAATTCCCCAGATTTTAAACTTAATGCACCGAATGATTCAAAAAGATATTCTGATGATTTAGCATCTTCTTCTTCAACTTTCACTGGAACAGTTCCAACTAGTCAAAGTACCCAGTTAACAAGTAGACTTATGAATACACCTCCTAAAAAGAGAGTTACTGCATCTATGAAATGTGGAAGTGGTTTGTACTTTTTTTCCACACATGGTAATGGTAACGACACAGAACACAAAAGTGAAAATGCAGAAAATGGTACCAAATCTAACAGAACTCCAAAGGACAATCTCGGTCACGTTACAAATTTAAGACGCAGCCCTAGAATAAAAACAAAAGTGGACATGACCGATAAAAAGTTGCATCAACCAAATCAGCAGATTGAAAAGGTGAAAAGGAACCTATCAGATTTTGGTGAATTTGAAATGCAGAAAGAAAAACAGAACAAAAGAGGGAGCAAAAGGCCGAGGGAGGAACCAGAAGGTGAATTATCGGTATGTAATTTAAAAAATATAGGAAATCTGTCTGCAATTTTAATATGCAAAAATGTAAATAGCCAAATGGTAGTGTTACAGACATTGGAATTATAGGGTATTTCATTTAACTGGAAAATGTTTTGATTAAAAGTATGACTTGGAACTAGTACCATTTCACAGTGTGTGACCATGCAAAAATAGAAAAATAATAATAACATGAATAATAACCACCTCAAAGTGATGTAAATAAGATGGTCATGATAGGATTGAATTTGATCCTTTTTCTCAAATACAAATTTGCATACTATCACAAAAAAAACCCCAAATATTACCAAAAAAAAAACACAACAAAAAATCAAAATACCTACAGAACATAAGATTTCCCAATAATATGCACATAACATCCAATATTTCAAATGTCTATTGTCTGGGTGAAAATACGATTCATGACATGACCTCAGATGAAATGTCATTTATGTTACTGCATCACCAAAAAAAAAAAAAGCGCAAACATCTACAGAGATTTGATTTTAATTAGATTAAATATTTTAGTCACGGTAAATTTAATACAAAATATTCATGGATATGCTACTTTCACTTTCAGAATGGTTTACATCATTAATGACCTTCTTTACAAAATTTAGAAAATTGTATGACAGATGTGCATCCATAAGCAGTATAGAAAAATCTTATTATGTCCAAGCTTTAAAGGAACCAATGAATTTTCTGCAAATTAATTAAATTTCCTATTTATCCATGGTTAACAAAGTTAATTGAGGTATTTACGAAGGGGGTGCTATTTTACATCCACTTATCCAGGTTAGAGATTAAACTGTTCAACTGTGTGGAAATAAAGCATACTGTTGGGCATTTTAAACTTAAGAAAACAGTATGAATATATGGAAAACAAGTCAAATAATCTTTGAAATTGTGAATGAACATTTCTGTGCTTGAAAATAATCTTCTATTGTCGAGATCATCATTAGGGCTTGCACCTGAATTTATGAAAAATAAGTCAAACAGACCTTTGAAATTGTATTTTAAGATCTCTGTGCTTTGAAATAATCTTTTATTGTCAAGGTTATTAGTCCTGGAATTTCACCTCTCCTGGTGCAGATGACCATATCTGGAATATTGTCATCTGCATTTCACTCTTATGTTTACATCTCATGAAACAACTGGATCAAATGAAGAAGAAAAATTTGGGTACATTCATTACACCTCTAATAAATAAAGTTTAATTTTCATTGTTCTACTTGTAGGGTACAGAATCCACGACAAGAGCTAAGAAGGTAATTACATATCTGTCTTTATTAGTACATGGTATCTTCTGATTTCATATAGTTTATATGAAAATTAAGGTGAAAATATAGTCTACTAATACTATTTATTATTTCTTGTTTGTCAGGGTCACGTTTGAAGCAATCAATTCAAAAGTTGTGTTATTGATGCAATAAATGTGTAGAAAAATTGCACTTCTCTTCTGGCCAAATAAGACAGCAAAGTCAACCTCAAAAAGATGATGATCATGCAAGAGCATGAGCACTCTAATAAATCAGATCTTGATCATTATAAATTCAGATGACTGTAATAAAAACGTAGATATCATATTCAGTGTGTACGACGCGTTTCTGGAATAACCTTTTTTTGAGGTACGCTCAAAATTAAAAGATTGGAAAGCCAACTAATTTATAAGTCTTTGGGAGTAATAAAACCAAAGGGCCTAAACGGATAGCCAAGGGGAGGACAACATTAGTTTTATTAATAGTTACATTGTTTAGGAACTGTAAATTTCAGTAATATTTGATTGATATCTATTTATAAATATATGTAGTAGTAGAAATTATTTTGGATGCAAAATGAAAGTAGAAAAAAAATACAAATATTATTTTACAGCTTGTCTTAACTTACTTGTGTTGGTTTGTTTTTTGGTGCTATTATGTCGATTTTAGAAAGATCAAATTATAATTATACCTCCGTTCCACCGAAGGGGGATATACTGTTTTACCTCTGTCCATCCTTCCGTCTGTCTGTCCTTCCATACGTCCAAGATATTTTTCGTTGCATTTTTTCTTAGCAACTATTGATGGCGGAAATCTGATATTTGGTCACAAGCTTCATATAGGTATGCCATATTTGTGAAAAGCGTTTTTGGACCTGTCAGATTCCTACTTCCTGTTTGCCGACTTAGTTAGTTTTTATACACATTGATCATATAAGTGATCATTAGCTGACAGTTCATCTTGTGTAATTGGTTATGAGTGATTAATGTTACTATCAACAATATTTCAGTTATATCCTTGTGGTCAGTTTAAATTGTGGAGAACAGAAGTTCCTGGAGGAAACCACCAACCTGCTGCAAGTTACTTTACTGACAAACTTTATGATGTATAACGTTTTATTCAATAGCTTGGTTTCGTTTATGGTGTTTAACACCACTTTCAACTATATTTCAGTTATATTGTGGAGGCCAGTTTTATTGGTGGAGGGAACAGGAGAAAACCACAGACTTGTCGCAAGTCACTGACAAACTTCATTCAATAAAACCTATCTAGAAATGAAAGTTTTCCTCTGGTCAGCCGATTTCTTCTTTTTTTAGCCAAATATTTTTATCTCGGTACAAACAAACGTTTTTCTTTCTGTGTTTATAAATGTTATATATTTTTCGTTATCTTTTGCAGTGCAAGACTCCAGTAGACTTAACCAAGCTGAATGTTGATAAATTTTTAACCAAACTCTACAAAAATTGATTGAAATTTCATCTGGAAAAAAAAAGAAATTTTTGACAGATTTGAATCAAAATATTTCATGTGAAAATCAGTAAGAGAAACAGGAAAACTAGGCTTTGCAGTTCCCTATGCTATTTATACAGAAAAATCCTTGATGGTTAAACTTCTTGTGCAATAGACACTTTTTATTTAATTAGTTGCCAGACTAGAATTGATGGGGATAGTTACACCTAATATAATGACCATGGAGTGAACTTAGAACACAGTAGTGTATTTTTAATATAGGACACTAATACCATGACTGTGGAGTGAGCTTAGAACTCACTAGTGCATTTTTAATATAGGACACTAATATAATGACTGGAATGACTCGAGAAACACAGTAGTGTAATTTGAATATAGGACACTAAAATAATGACCGTGGAGTGATTCTAGAAACACACTAGTGTAATTTAAATATAGGACACTAAAATAATGACCGTGGAGTGATTCTAGAAACACACTAGTGTAATTTAAATATAGGACACTAAAATAATGACCGTGGAGTGACTCGAGAAACGTACTAGTGTAATTTTAATATAGGACACTAAAATAATGACTGTGGAGTGACTCTAGAAACACACTAGTGTAATTTTAATATAGGACACTAAAATAATGACCATGGAGTGACTCTAGAAACACACTAGTGTATTTTTAATATATGACATTACATTTGCTGGTTATTCTAATTTGAGTCAAAGTTATGGTATGGATTCATATTTTTTTTTCATACAGGGCTGATCATGAGAAAATATGCATCACATCTTTTAAGTAAATATATATGGTATAGACCCATGAAAATGGAAAACACTATTTTAATTAGAAATCAGCAAGATGTTGATCAATTTTTAGATCACCTTGCCAAAGGCAATGTGAGCTTTTGCCATCACTTGGCGTCCGTCGTCCGTTAACTTTTCACATTTTAATCTTCTGCTCTGAAACCCCTTAGCCAAATGAATTGAAACTTGGTAGGAAGCATCTATGGAAGGTTCTCTATAATGATTGCTCATTTCGTCCCGATCCATTAACAAACATGGCCGCCACAAGCAATTCTTGTTTCTGATTGGCCTATTTTTAAAAATCTTCTCCTCTGAAACTACTGATCCAAATGAATTGAAACTTGGTAGGAAGCATCTATGGAAGGTCTTCTATAAAGAATGCTCATTTCGTCCCGATCCATTGACAAACATGACCGCCACATGCAATTCATTTTTATGATTGTATGCCTTCTAAACAAATCTGTTTTCTGTGGAAAGAAAGATAACTCCAATTTAATCTGTGGAAAGATTTAAATTTAATTTACTTTAGGCCATACAAAGTTAATTTCTTGGTTCTCAGGCCCGCCCGCATGTGGAAATTCGTCGCAGCATTGCCGATTTTATTGCAAAAATAGTATTAAAAAAAAAAATTTAATGCGGTAGCGCTGTCCGTACGGAAAAAACAACCTCATCCGTTTCCTCTTATATCGCGTGGTCTGTGAAACGCTTTAAAACGCATCATGCTTAAATGAAATTTAAAGCATCGCTATGACAATGTATAAATAAAAAACGTGTTTCCGTTTGACATTTAGACAAAATGTCAATCGTTTCTGTGCAAATTCGGCAGTTTTACCAGGAAACATAATAGGGGGCTTCTCCGAAGCTTGTACCTTATTGGAATTGTTTACGGAGATAAAAAATGGTACGTTGGGACCA